>CAUYPK010062771.1:0-10063 GCA_963574355.1 Loris lydekkerianus | reverse complement strand
AAAAGTACAAGCTTGCAGGAGGTGGGCTAACCTTGATTACAGGGTATCCCCAAGCAACCTCTGCCTTTTATTGAGACAGTACAAGACAGGTGAGTTATTAGACAATGACTGTATGCTTAAGGATCGCCATGGGCTCAGGCTCTTTCTCCACAAAGAACACCTGCTGATGAATTGCCTGAGGCTCTGCCCCCTCTTCCTGCCCCCCAAGCCACAAATCATCTTGCTTAGAGGTCATATGGCTCTTGGCATCCTCTACACAGGAGCAACCTGGATTTAGCACAGGAATTATCTTTGTCCAAAGGAAGACATGGCTGAAGATTATTTTTTCCAGCTTCACTGAAGTCCAGCCATTTATTCCAGGTCCTCGAATGGCCTTTGTATCAACTAGTTGTCATGATATATCTTCCATCTGCTCCAGCTCCTTCCCCTCAAGCAACTTGCCCTTTGCCACATGCTGGAGAATTCCCGGCCTCTTCCCTGTCTGCCATTCCATTGCAGCAAGCTTTGTGATTGGCCCAGGAAACTGGAGAGGACACGTTAGGATTCCAAGCCTTTTGTGTTCATGTGAATCCAGCTTTTGATCAGAAATACCATGAACCCATTCCCTTTAAGACTTTGAAGTATATAAAGGCAGCAGTCTCTCAATACAGAGTTACTGCCCCTTTTACCATGGCTATGATAGATACCTTGGGGGATGACACCTTGCCGCCTAGATTGGAAAAATATTGCCAAGGCGTGTCTTTCTGGGGGGAGGGGAGATATCTATTATGGAAAGCAGAATATATGGACAAAGCTGATGAAATGGTTTGGTGCAATCACCGAGCTAACAATGGAGTGTCTTGTGATAATGCTCACATGAATGGGAAATTATTCTTATATTGCAACCCAAGTTAATTGGCCTCGGTTTGTATACCATGAGGTTGCCACTATGGCACTCACATCCTGGAGGAGGCTACCTCTTACAGCTCCAAACAGAGGAGCTGAGTAAAGTTTGCCAGGGCCCTGATTAAAATTATTAAGATTTTGTTGCCCAGCTGCTGCAAGCTGTGGGGCATGTAATTGTTGACTCCGAGACTGGGACTTCAATTGTCTGCCAATTAGCCTTTGAGGATCCTAATTCTGCCTGTCAAGCTGTGATCTGCCCCTACAAGAAACAAAGTTCCTTGGAAGATTATATTTATCTCTGTGCAGATGTTGGATCTTCTTACACTCAAGGGGCCACATTTGCGGCTAGGAAAAAAGGGGTACCCACTGGAGTGGTGTATCAGCAGATGCAAGGAAATAACCAATGGGATAAATCCCCTTGTCCCTCTGGACCCCAAAGAAATGACAATTGTTTCAATTTTGGAAAGCCTGGTCATTTTAGTAAGCACTATCCACAACCCACTCAGGGAACTTCAGTGCCTGTGCATGTGCGACCCACATTTTTATGTACCAAATGTCAGCAAGGCTTTCATTGGGCTAAAGAATGCAGTTCAAAAACTGATTCTCAGGGTAGGCCTCTTAAGCCAACTTTGGGAAACTGAGTCTGGGTCTTGCCCCAGGCCCATCAAACAATCATGGCAGTTACCCACAACCCGAGAGAGACAGTCCCATCTTAAAAGTCCCCACTCCACAGAAAGGTATTGAATTCCTTTTTAGAGCAAGTCCTGGTTCCGCAGGACTGGACCTCAGTTCTACAACCCACTACGTATTAACCTCACAGCTAGGACCTCAGAGAATTCCCATAGGCATTTTTGTTCCCTCCCTGAGGGCACTGTGGGACTTCTGCTTGGGTAAAGCAGCTCTGCCATGAGAGGGCTCCAAGTTCTCCCTGGAGTCATTGACTGTCATTATGAAGGAGAAGTCCAAGATATGGCTACATCCCCTTGTGGTATTGTGTCTATTACTCTAGGAGAACACATTGCTCAGCTTATTTTTGTGCCTTCAAAATTGTGGACAGGTTCAGAAGGGAGGGAGCAGAGAATCTGAGGGCTTCGGGTCCTCTGATGCCAATTGAGTCAGAGCTATTTCTCAGGAACACCCTCAACTTGCGCTTACTATTCAAGGCCGTTCTTTCCTGGGTATCCTTGATAATGGGGCAGATATTTCAGTCATGTCAAAGCAACATTGGCCTTCAGTCTGGCCTTTGACCCTGTCCATGACTCAGTTGCAGGGAATAGGTATGAGTCAAAATTCCCTTCAAAGTTCTGCCCTCCTTACTTAGACTGACCCCAAAGGTAATGCTGGTACTTTACAACCTTTTGTGCTGGAACACCTTCCATGCAATTTATGGGGGAGAGATGTTCTCAATAATTGGGAGTGGTGCTTGTCAGCCCAAATGAAACTGTATCTAATTTGATGCTTGAACAAGATTTTAATCCCCTATCAGGGTTGGGTGAACATGCTTAGGGAACAACCCAGCCTTTGCAACCACGACCCCGGCCCCCACGCCAGGGCCTCGGTTTTGAGCTTTTTTCTTCAGGCCACTGATTGTGGCTGCTCACCTGACTGTGGATCCTATCATATGGAAAACATCTGACCTAGTCTGGGTAGATCAGTGGCCTTTGACTCAAGAAAAGCTTGAGTCAATCAGGCAGCCAAGACTTGGTACAAGAGCAGATAGACCTTGGTCATATTGAGCCCTCTAATAGCCCTTGGAATACTTCAATTTTTCTTATTAAGGAAAAATCATTAAAATGGGGGCTGCTACAGGATCTCCATGCAGTTAATGCTACTAAGGAGATTATGGGTGCTTTGCAGCCTGGATTACCATCCTCTGTTGCTGTCCCTAATTCTTGACCTGTTTATGTAATTGATCTTAAGGATTGTTTTGGTTTTTTTTTACTATTCCTATTGTACCTCAGGATTGCCAGCGTTTTGCTTTTAGTCTCCCATTTGTTAATTTTCAACAACCTATGCGTCATTTTCAGTGGCATTTTTTGCCTCAGGGAACAGCTCACAGTCCCACTCTTTTACAGAAATGTGTAGCTCAAATTCTTTTCCCCTTCTAGCAGCAGTATCCACAGGTTTACCCTATTTACTACATGGATGACATTCTTTTGTCTCATCCTTCCCAAGACGTTTTTAGATAAACTGCTGAGTCATTTAACTCGTCATTTCACTCAGCACAATTTGGTTGTAGCCCCTGAAAAAATTTAAACAGACTTATCCCTTGGATTACTTGGGCATGAAAGTTTTCCAAAGTATAGTGCAGCCTCAATGCCTTGAGTTGGATACCTCCCATTTGCAGACTTTGAATGATTTTCAGAAACTTTTATGAGACATTAACTGGCTACACCCATCACTCCATATTACAACCCATGAATTACTTCCTTTATTTGACATTTTGCAGGGGGACCCCTCTCCCACTTCTCCCTGTTCTCTCACCTTTTCAGAACGTGCTGCCCTAACACTGGTGGAACAGGCCCTGAAACAGACTCAGGTTACTCGAATAGATTATGCTTGTCCTTTAACATTTATAGTTTTGGATATTTGTTCATTTCAAACTGGTGTCTTTAGGTAGAAAGTCCCTATTGAACAAGTGCATTTGCCACCTTCTCGATGCCTTACACTGTGCCCTTATTTTGAATTAGTAGCTCAACTCACCACAGCTGCCCACACACATGTGTGACAACTGTGTGGGATTGACCCTCATTTTATTATAGTTCCTTACACCACAGCACAAGTCAGTCAATTATGGCAGTTTAATATTGCCTGGCAATTTGCTTTTGCCAGTTTTACAGGTCAGATTACTTAGATCATTACACTGGATCTAAGTTACTTTCATTTTCATGTCAGCACCCTTTGATTTTTCCTTGCCTGCGTTCTGTTGTCCCACTTCCACATGCAGATCTTGCCTTTACTGATGGTTCCTCTTCTGGCTATGCTGCATTAGCTTTAAATGGTCAAACTTTTAAATGTCATACTTCTCTTTCTTCTGCCCCCAAATTGCAGGACACTTAGCCTTTCAAAAATCTTTCTGTTCTTTAAATCTTTATACTGATAGTGATTGGGTTTTTCTCTGTTTGCAGGTTTTGGAGAAAGCCACAATTGGCCCTTCAGTGGATTCAGCTCTTCAAGCACCTTTGTTACAGGTTCAGCAGACTTTACCTGCCTGGTCTGTTCCCTGGTCTGTTGGTCACTTTTATGGTCATACTGCTTTGCCTGGGTCTTTAGCTGAAGGCAATGCCCTAGCTGATTCTCTCTGTCTTGTGGTCTTGGTTATATTGTCTATGAATGATAAGGCCCAAGCTTCTCATGCCATTCATCAGCAAAATGCAGTTTGGTGTTTAGTGAGAAGCATCCTGACAGATTGTGAAGCAATGTTCTTATTGCTTACCTCATGTTCCAGCACCCCATTATGAGGTTAATCCTTGAGGCCTTTTGCCTGGGCAGTTGTGGCAAATGGATGTCACTCATTTTTCTCAATTTGGTAAACTTGCTTATGTGTATGTTTGTGTGAATACTTATTCTGGGTTTTTTATGGTTTCTGCCCATTCTGGAGAAGCTATTAAGGATGTTAAAGCCCACCTTTTTCACTGTTTTTCTGTTCTGGGAGTTCCCAAAGTTACCAAAACAGACAACACCCTTGCCTATACATCCAAAACCCTTGCTTCTTTTATGGCACAGTTTTCTACCCACAATTCTTTTGGCATTCCTTACAATCCTCAGGGTCAAGGCATTGTGGAATGGGCTTATGCACGCCTAAAGCTCCAATTGGAGAAAATTAAGAAGGGAGAGTTATATCCCCTGACACCTCAGAATGATCTTTCTCATGCCCTTTTGGTCCTTAATATTCTTTCATTAGATCAGGAAGGCCAGTTGGCTGCAGATCATTTTTGGCATCCCTGTCCTGGCTCCTTCCCCTTGGTTAAGTGGAAGGACCCCTTCACAGGACAGTGGTTTGGCTCAGACCTGGTGCTCATTTGGGGATGAGGGCATGTTTGTGTTTATCCAGAGACCTCTGATGGACCCTGCTGGCTTCCAGAGAGGCTCATCAAAGTGGCATAGATTCCCTTGCAGTGACCCCAGTCACCTGATTCCCTCTCTCAAGAAAATGAAGCTTGAGGATCCTGCTCCTCCTCACCGAGACCATGCAACAAAGGGACCCTCCAGAATATCTCAGAGAACCTGGTCAGTCCCACTACCTACAAGTGAAGCAGCCGACCTCTCAGGTGGAGGACCTACTCCAGAGGCAGGGAACAGTGCTCAAGCTTGATCATCTTTTTGTGGCTATGTTAGCACTGCTAACATTGCAGGTTGGTCTGGTGGGAGGGGAACCCTATTGGGCTTATTTCCCTGATCCCTCTCTTCTTTGCCCTTTTACCTGGGGTGACCTTAATATGCCAGTCTTTGTCAATAACACCCCTTTATTTGGACACCTTGATGGGGAGCACATTGTTACTCAATGGACCCTTTATAAGTATACTGGGTCCTCTGAGTGAGTTCCTGTGTATGACTCATCAGGTGAATCATACAGGCTGTTTACAGCTAGTCAGTCATGGAACTGCACAACACCACAACGGGCGCACTCTCTCCAGCTCCAATCTGATACATTCTTTTTTGAGTGAAACATGGATTTTTATAGGTTTACACAGCTGCAAGCCATCACAGCAGGGTTATCTCCCCCAGCCTGTTTACCTCCCTACCCATTATTAGGGCATGAACATTCTTTTGATGACTTTCCCCCATGGAGCACTTGTTTTTATACCCCTGGAGCTATCCACAAAATTTTTGGCACTTATTTTTCTGTGCATGACTGCTCCTGTCCCTTTTTGGCTGTTATAAAGAAAGCCAGGTCCCCTTCTTTGTTACTTTAAGTGGTGGGGCACAATTCCTTGAATCGGGAGGGCCCACTGGGGACTGGACTATGACAATTTTGTCTACCCTTGGAGGTCAGTTGGAAACAGGCCTTTGGCAAGCTACTGCTGCCACTGGTCCAATAACCTTCATACATCCTACTGTGGAGAAAAAGGCTAATAAGCAAACTTTGTATCTCAAGGCATGTATAAAATACCCCTATGTTTTTTGTTTGTTTGCAGTTTTTGGCCAGGGCTGGGTTTGAACCCACTACCTCTGGCATATGAAACCGGTGCCCTACACCTTTGAGCCACAGGCACTGCCCCAACCCCTATGTTTTTAACAGGTCCTTTAAACATTACCATGAAACCTCACAGTTTCTGAGAAAAAGGCTCTGTGGCTACAAAGTATGAATATGTTGCTACTTGCACTAATTGTAAGTTAACTAATTGTCTTTGTAGCACCCAGCAGTACTAGAATATTATTTTGCTGAAGCAACTCCCTTTTGTTATGATTCCAGTACATGTGAATGGCCATTGGTATGCTGATCCTGGGTATCAAGTATTGCAGTTATTAGTTGAGCACCTTAAATGCCCTAAGTGTTTTTTTGGCATATTAGTTGCTGGAATTATTGCCCTTGTAACTACTATAACCACAGCTGCTACTGCTTCAGTAGCTCTTACTCAATCCATACAGACTGCTCATTATGTAAAGCTTTCTACAAATGTTTCAACTTCTTTGGGCATTCAGGAAAAGATCGTTTGTAAAATTGAGGAAAAATTTAATGACCTTGAAGAGGTGGTTCTGCTTTAGGACAAGTTGAAGCCCTTAAGGTCTGTCTTCCTCTACATTGTCATGCACAGTTTGAATGGATTTGTGTTACTGCTTATAACTATAATGCTACTGAGTGGAGTTGGGATCGTGTCTGGCACCACTTGCAGTGCATTTGGACTTCTAATAGCTTTTCAGTAGATATTGCTGCTCTGCATTCCCATATCCAGTCTATTCAAAATGCCCATTTACAGATGTTGTCACCACAAGAGGTGGCCACAGCTATAAAGCAGTTTCTTTCTTTCTTTTTTTTTTTTTCTTGTTCGGGATTCATTGAGGGTACAAGAGTATAAAGCAGTTTCTTACTAACTTTATACCATCAACATCTTTCACATATGTGATATATGCCCTTATTAGATTGGGGATAATGGTTTTGATTTTGTTGTATTTCCTGCAGCCCTCTGGAAGAGCTTTCACAGCAGTCTGATAATTAAAGGCCAATCTTCACCATATGCACTTAGAAAGAAAAAGAGGGGTAGCTGTTGGGAGCCAACTTCCTGGGAGGCACAGATCCCCACTTTTGAGGAACTACATTTGAGTCAAGGACTGAATGCAACCTGGACCCAGGTGTTTGCTGTTATGGGTGATTCCTGAACCAGATTAGAATGGAGACATGCCCTTTTGGTCAGCAGACTGCTTAGAATGCTATTCTGCTCTTAGGCCGTTTTTAATCAAATTATGCAATTATGACAAAATCATGCCTTCAAGCTACTGTATATAAAAGCTGTACAGTAAAGCTGAGGTTGCCTTTTCCTATTGGGAAAAGGTCTTCCTGATCCTGCTTTTTTTGGTCTCTCTTTTCCATCCTGCACTGGTCTATGCCTGGGTTTTCTAATAACTTTGCTAGGGTGGTTCCTGGAAATCTCTGTATAAAATATGATAGAAATTATTTTAAACATAACTTAGAAAAAGAAACCCAGGTTATGAAAATATGTTCAGATTCATCTGAATGACTTATGACTGATATTAATGAGGAACTTAAAGAAAACTTAATGATGGCTATAGTAACATTAATCTGGAATACATTTACAAATAGCTAGAAGATATTTCAAAAGTTTCTAACATGAAGGAAAGATAAATATCTAAGGTGATGTTTCTCCAGACACAGGCCAAGACAGGGAAGCCTGGGTTAGGGCCCCCTGTGGATGATGGCAATGGCTGGACAGGCATTAAGGAAGGCAGTGAGGAGAGTGCCAGAGGCGGCAAGGGGGCTGGAAGGAATGTGGGCCCAGATGCAGAGGGTGGTGTTAGGAGCCCAGACATTGAGCAGAGCTTCTAGGAGGCACTGGCCACCTGCCCTATGGCTGTCAGAAAATCATCTTGTCCAATGAAAGCAAGATATATGGTCAGAACGAACTGACTATCTGCTACAGCAAGCTGATAATGGAGAAGGTCTGAACTTGCGACCAGGTCTCTAGTCTCATCCAAGTTTTAACTTGAAGAAAATCAAGGGAAATCTAGTCCAAGCTAAAGGACCAGGTTTCAAGAACAAGGCTTTCCAAACCATGGCTACCATGTCCTCGGCCCAGCTCACCAAACTGGGTCCTGCTGGCCCTCAGGCCTCTGAACTTTTCCAGTTTTGGTGGGGGGCTCTAGAACCCTCTGCAATGTTTCAAATATGAAACCATTTTCACAGACACCATTTTCCTTGTCACTGACTCCCCCATCTATTGACCAGGATGTGAGTCCCCTTAACCCCTCTCACCCTTGCCTCCACCTTACCCACTACACCCAGCCTGGCAGGCTTGGGCCCTGGGCACTGCCCAGTTGCAGCTAGTAGAATTCTTGGCCTGTGTGGAACTGTCAAATGCAGCTGAATTATACCAGAGTCACATGTTTGTATATATTCCCCAGCATTGCCTCAGCCCTGGAGTTCCCTTACTTGAGAGTGTGGATGTCCAGCAGATTAATTACAAATTCCCCAAGAAAAGAGTGATCTCTAAGAACTGTATGATCACACCCACCCGTATATCTTTTTTCTGGTCAAGTTCTGGGCAGACGTGAACTGAGGCCCAAGTGGAAAGAGGTCCAGGGCTTGCAATGGCAGCAGCAGTAACAGTGGTGTCTTCTACAGAGTGAGCAACCAGTATGAAAGCCTGGAGCACATGACCCTCACATGCTCCTCCAAGGTCTGCTCCTTTGGCAAGCAGATGGTGGAGAAGGTGGAGACAGGATGGGCCCAGCTTGAGGATGAAGATTTGTGTACTGCCTGTCGTGCTCGCCTGTCTGGGAGCACCTGGTGAATTTTCTGCACAAGTTGTGGCAGCTGGCTGAGTGACACATGATGAACAGTATCCTTGAAAACTTCACCATCCTCCAGGTGGTGACAGAGACACCCAGGAATTGCTGCTATGTACTGCCTATATCTTTGAGGTCTCCACCAGTAAACATGGGGCCTAGCACCACATTTACTTACTGCCTGGTCTGGGATTGAAGGGGGACCCCAAAACTGGCTGACCCCTGGAATATCTTCCTGCCAGGAAGGACCCTCAATCTCTCCTCATACTTTGTGTTTAAGGAGAGGACTGTGATTTAAAGGGCCTGACTTCAGAGGCCTAAGAAATAAGGGACACCAAAACTTGGTTGGTGAGCTGAATAGGTGGGGACTGAGGAAAGAATAGACTCTGATAGTGGAACCTCACAGGGGGTGTCTGAAAGGACAGATCACTCAAGACCATCAAAGATTGAGGACAGGAGTGAGACAACCTCCAGGTACACTTCTCAGCTTCTGACAGGGCTCCCTTGCCTCTCTATTCTAGATGTTTTGGAGTCTTAATTACACATTGGCTTGTCTTTCTTCCTGTTTTCCATCTGCCAGCCCCCCAAATTTCTGCCTCTTCCTATCACCCTTTTTATTACAAAGATTAACCCTATTTTTGTAGGAGCAGAGCCAGTTGGGCCCTGGAAGTATTTTTAATATAATAATCTATTTATTATATAAATGTTATGGTTTTATCTCAACTGCACCAGAAATGGGGGAAGGCTTTGTAACTCATCCTCCTCCTTCTCAGTGAGCAAAACATGTTCTACTGTTGTGTTTCCTCCCTTGCCAACTCCAAAGTCTGTTGGTCTGTGTTATGACAAAGGATGAAGCTATTTCACCACTTCCACTGAAGCTAAAAGGAAGCCTCATAACACCCTGGTATAACACAGCACAAATTAGTTGCTAATTTATAGGGATTTAACAGGCAAGAAACTATACTAAGATCATTTATCTTACACAGTCCAAGATTTAGATGTAGAATTATTTATTCCTTCCTTATCTGAATAGAATATATTTTAATTCAAATTCAGATAGAGGGTCAAATAAGTAAAAGGTACTTGCAGGCTTCAAATAACAATATTAGTAATAATGGCAATAATTTTAATCAGAGTAGCTACAGATGAGATGCTGATAAGCATGTGCTAGGCACTGCATTAAATTATATATATAACATATCTCTGTGTGTGT
>CAUYPK010062770.1:0-10755 GCA_963574355.1 Loris lydekkerianus | reverse complement strand
TATGTTAACCAGTGTGATGTAAATATGTCAAATGGTCTATAAAACCAGTGTATGGTGCCCCATGATCGCTTAATGCTCACAGCTATGATTTAATAATAAATAAATAATGATGAGCAAATTATTAAGTTTGAAAAAATTTAGATCCTATGAACGATGAACACAGTAAACAGCTTAGTTTAACAGTCATAAACCAAGGGGGTTGTCAGGGACATGCAACAAACTATCCCTAACCCCTCCATTCATATGCAACTTAAAGATGATATGGATAATTTATAATTTTGGATGCTGAGAGACCAAAATCAGTATTGTCACTATACACATATACACATACCAAAAGCTTCGTAAATACAGACACAACCTCTTACCCACAGAAGGGTCTTTAGTATTTGTTGAATACTTGTTGAAATTCAGCATAGTATAACTCATTCACTGACTGACTAGGGAATGTGGTACTACCCAAGGTGGCTCCAGGTCTAACCCACTAAGTGTGGATATGCATGGAAAAATAGGGAACATAAAGTTTACTTAGATATACTCAGATCCTACTGCATGGTATGCCCAATACATGTTCTTTCTTTTAATGCTCTCGAGAAATTTCAAAAGAAGATATTACTGTCCTGTTTTACAGATTAGAAAATAGAGAAACTGATTTGAACAAACTCGAAAATACAGGAAATGCCAGTGCAATCCTGTGTACTGACACAGCCTAGACTAAGTCTCTCTCCTTCATCATACTTGTTGCTTGAACAGAGTAAACTGAGAGGCTTCATAGAGATTTCTTTACCTGCCCCCCAAAATAATCTTCCTACAGACTTACTGTGCTGCCTAGACATATCCCATTTGTGATTACTTCCCTTGAATTAAGGGATTGCCTCTTTTGAAAGGTGTGGTGCACAAAAGGTGATTAACGTACTGTGGTAACGTAAAATTACTTTCCAACAAAAACCAATAACAGAGAGCCCAGCATGATTCAGAGGTGACTCCAAAGTGGAGCTTAGCTTCAGGATAAGCTGCAAGGGGACCCATGGTGGCAATTAGAAAGTCGCATGCAGACCTTACAGAACTGACCATCAGTAGGCAGAAAATGCCTAAAAGTAGAGGTAGGAAAATAAAAATTCCCTATTTTCAGTTTAGCTTACAGCTTTGCCAAACTGTGTTGAATTACCAGAGTAAACCTTGTGTAAACGAGAGAGTTTGTTGTTCTTAGAGAGCTCTTTTGGGGGGGAGTGGGGATTGTGAGAAGTGAGCGTACATATGTTAGCAAGGATGGCTCAGGGTTTGATAAACATTTGTTCTGGCAACATGCAAGGTAGCTTTTCTTATTCTCATACATTCATAAGGACCTTAAACTTTCAGTGTGGGAGGAATATATCCTAAAGGGATTTTATAAAATTGAGTAAGACAAACTGCTCATACTAGGCAGTTAAATTAGCAATGTATACAATCTAAAACGCTTTGAAATTAAGAGAGAATGGGGAATAGGGAATAGAGGCATAATTATTTAACACATTAACTGTCATGTGAGTTGTATTTAGCTCAGGCTAGTTTTGAACCCAGGGCCTCGTGAAACATATAGAACTGCTGGCTAGGCATGAAGGTCCATAGTGTGCCTGCAGGCTGTGAGACCTCAGCTCTTTGTTTTCGCTGACAATTGGTAGGTCTTCTGCTCCAGCGGGCCTGCCCAAGCACTCCCCGCATGCTGGACTTTGTTCTCCCATTATCCTACCTGCTGATTGCTCATTTGCTCATGAATGTTTGCTTGGCAGCACTTAGAACAGAATGGATAACAGTATGTATGTGGTGATGTGTATATGGCAACATGACATTGTTGCACATACTTAGGGGGGTATGATTCAGAGGTCAACATCCAGGACCACTCTGGTCCACTCCAGACATAACTGAATACCTGTGGAATGACAAAAGACCCAATTCTCAGAAGTAAATGCAATGAGTATGTCATGAGCTGCATACAACTCACATCGCCTGTAGTGCAAACATGGATTCTAGCATTGTGTGAATTGCATATAATTCATGCAGAGAAAAATTTGTATTTATTTATTTATTTATTTTTATTATTAAATCATAGCTGTGTACATTAATGCGATCCTTGGGTACCATACGCTGGTTTTATACACAGTTTGACACATTTTCATCACGCTGGTTGACAAAGCCTTCCTGGCATTTTCTTAACTATTGTGTTAAGACAATTATTAATATATTCTACATTTACTAAGTTTCACATGTACCCTTGTAAGATGCACCGCAGGTGTAATCCCACCAATCACCCTCCCTCCGCCCTTCTTCCCCCCTCCCTCCCCTCCTTCTCTCCCTTCCCCATATTCTTCTTAGTAAACTATTTCAAGAATGGAAGAAAAAGTATCCAATTTACTCAGCCCTGCTATGAAACTGATTTATGGCTTTTGTATGAAAGCTATAACCCAGTTATAACCTATTTATTTTATTTTTATTTATTTTTTTGAGACAGAGTCTCACTCTGTCACCCTTAGTAGAGTGCTGTAGCATCACAGCTCACAGCAATCTCAAACTCTTGGGCTTAAGCAATTCCCTTGCCCCAGCCTCCCACGTAACTGGAATTACAGGCACCTGCCACAACACCTAGCTAAGAGAAAAAAAATTTTTTAATGTTTTATTAAATTAGAAAGAATCATTTTGTTTTCAAAGTTTTTATTCTGTTTTCATAATAAAACACCATAATGCAAAGGAAAATTTTTTCTCTAGTATGGCAGTCTGTGTTAAGTTAACTAATACTAGTCACACAAACTGTGTTGCCAGAAGAGGCCATATAAGCAAGTAGTATAAATGAGGTTATCTGGGAAGTGTTTGATTTTCAGAAATGACTCTTAGAAATGGTGGTAGAAAATACAAATGAAAAGAAATAGGCTTATGGGAATAGAACCATCTTTTCCTTATGACATCCCTTATATCCCAGCTGTTTAAAGGACAGACATTAGGCGATGACGTACCTTTTAAAGCAAAGGAAAGGAAGCCAAAGCTTCTCCTTTTGACAATGGAAGCTCCTCTTTTCAATGAAAGATGCTGTCTTCACTAAGTGTCTCATCTCTGGGACCAGACATAGCTAATGAGGCTAGTCTGATAATAACCCCACATTTTCTTTCAATTTCATCATGTATTTCTCAGGCACATCAATAACGTCACTAGTTAGTTTTAACTGCAGCTAGTTTCTAAGGATTCTGTTTCCCTTTCTTTTCACAAATTTCTTCATAGTCCAAGCGAGACACTCTTACCCAGTAACCTCTGACGGTCTGGTGTCAGTTTTTTATGGTGGCTTTAAAAGTCTGTACTGTGGGACACAAAATTTGTTGCAGGAGCCAAACCTTGAACATCTTAAACAAAGTGGCCTCAACAGCCACAGCGCTGGTGGATGGTTGTTCCCAACACATCTCTTCTGGGTACAAGTGGATTGGGATCAGCTCGTCTGCAATTCAAGCTTATTCAAATACTTTTCTGCCAGGAGTTCCTTACTGAAACATCCATCCTTCATACACATGGGCCACCTCGCTCACGAATGTACCCTCTTGGCCCTCACCAGCAAAGAGGAGCCCGCAGCCATACTACAATTGACCCATCAAACATAACTCTGTCTTTCTGTTCAATTTTGTGGTCTCCAGACACCTAGTTTTAAATTATGAGAGATTTTCTTACTTGTGATCCCCTTACATAGTAAAGATAGTGTGGAAGGAGGTACAGAGGTATATATGTATGTAAGCATGAAAATGCTATATAATGATTTTTACTGTTATACTTTATAGGTTTACATAAATCTGCTCACCATGTAAGTAATATAATTGGACACATGTAGGCTAGCATGATTTTTTAATTATCTTTGATATTTGTTTATGTGGCTGAATTCTAAAAATGCTAATTTTGTAATTAATTTCCAACACATTGTTTGGTAACAGTGAATAGTTTTTGTTGTAAATCACCCAAGGCCTTAGATCAGTGAACTCCCTGAATGTGTCTTCCCAGACAGTTTTGAGAAAGTTATTTATGTTTGATTCCTGTTTCCTGTCTCCTAAATTTGGTTTCTATCCAGGAATCCACAGAAATCATTTTGATACAAACACTTGATATTTTTTTCTGCTGTCATCCATATCAGCCTTGAACCGTATCTTCTGTCACATTTTTCACAGGTTCTCCTGATTTCTTTCAGACTTCTTTTTTGTCTACTGATATGTCACATTGGTGTGTAGCCTCTGATTTGAGTTTCAGTATTTTCTCACATGAATGCATTTTCCCATTCCTTCTGCCATCCTTACTGTATAAAATATGCCACCACCCGTCTGGCTGCCGCATGGGTTCAGACTCTGGCTGTGTACATCCCAGGGTCTCAAGTAGTACTTCTCAGAGTATCCTTTGTTGACTGCTAATTCTTAAGATGCTTCTTGCAGGGAAAGATAGGGGGGTGTGAATGACAGGTTTCTTGCTCCATTGAGCATTAAATTTGGCAAACAATAAATGTATCTGCATCATGTAATAGGTGCTCAGTACATATTCATTGAATGAATGAAGAGTGAAGGAATGAGCATATATATAGTACACGCTAGCATATATTTGGGGGACATTCTGTGTTCCCCAAACTTGTTTTCTCACAAGACTTTCTCTGGTGTATCACCTACACCATGGCATGAGGTTGCATAAAACACACCTGTGAATGCCAGCCTCAACACACAACACTGTGGGGCTGCTGCTCCGCCCTCTGTGGAGCCCTGCTCAGCTTCACTAACCCCTGCCCCCGCCCCCTGCCCCATCCTTGCCTGCCCCACATGCAGGCCAGTTTCCTTATTCCAGTGCTAACACTCTGCTGGCTCTTCATTGGCTCCAACTGGAAATAACCTTTGATCAATTACACTTTCCCTTTCTCTTTGTCCACTACTTTGCATCATTTTTTTCACCTGCTGTCTTCCAAGTGTATGTATGTGATTTTTTTTGGTTTTTGAGATGGTCCCACTCTGTCTCCCTGGGTACTATGCCATGGCAGCATAACTCACAGCAATCTCAAACTCTCAGGCTCAAGAGATCCTCTTGTTTCAGCCTCCCAAGTAGCTGGGTCTGTAGGTGCCCTTTTCAGTAGAGACAGGGGTCTCACTCTTGCTCAGGCTGGTTTTGAACCCCTGAGCTCAGGCACGCCACCCACTTCGGCTTCCCAGAGTGCTAGGATTACAGGCATGAGCCATTGTGCCAGGTCCCAAATGTGTTTTGGGAAGCAAGACTATTGATATTCTCTATCTTGTGGACTTTTATCCTCAGGCATTTGTTTATAAGGTTCTACAGTTGAATATACTACATTAAGTACTTTTTATTAAAATCTCTCCAAAGATAATTGTGAGCAGTGGATTCCACCATGACATACATTTCAGCTATGATATTCTCTTCAACAGCACATGAATCAACATGAATGACCTAAGTTGCCCTGAATTGTTAACCTTACTGCCTTCCTCTTGACTACCTTTGTTTTGACCTCTCGACTTTTGCAGAAATAAGCGGTTGTTTAGAGCATTTCTTTTGCCTATCATTAGTCTTAGTGTAACTTAAAACATCTCTCAAATCTAATTTTTTTACTTAATGATCTGAACAAGGTATTTGGCCATTTCTGTAGAGATACAGCTCTAGGTTTGTGTGTTTGGACTTGTAGGGGGCAGGAGGGAAGTGAATTTAAGTCTAGAGAGTACTTACTCCAGCTGTGTCTATAAACATTGCCCAGCATAGTACTGGGGGTTTTGGCAGCACCTCTGGAACCATGTTGGTGAACAGAGGATGGGAGGAAGGAAGTTTGAAAGGAAAGCCAGCAGGAGGGAGGCTGTATTTCTATTTCACATATTGACTATCTGTTGGAAAAAAGTTGAGTGTGGGGGGTCCCATGGCTAATAACAGATTGGAAATGATTACAGTTAAAATCAGAATATTTCTGAAAGTAGAAACAGGTTCTGATGGAACTTCTGAGAGATTCAGAAACAGGGAGAAATGTATGAGTCAGAGGGGCAGTAGCATTTCTTGATGAAAAATGAAAGGGGTTATTAAATGGCAAACCTGACATATGCCAATTCCCTGTTTTCCTTGTGACTTTCTCTTTTCTCTCTTTCGCTTCTTACCTCAAGACCTTTTCTCTTCTCATTAGCACCTCCACCAGAGTTGGAGCTGGGGAAGAGAAAGGAAGTGTTCAGACATGTGTCTATTTGCATAGACACTTCTTTGAGTTAATGCCAGGAGCTCACAAACATGCGGTCCAGTTCTGTAGAAAGGCCAGTTTTCACTCCATCAGTAAGATTTAATTTTCTTTTTTTATATAGAGCAGTTTATAAGGCTTTTCTTAACTGTATATTATAAATAGTGTCTGATTAGGAATGTTCTGGGTGGGTTAATTAGTGTGGTGGCTATTATTAAGCAAACTGCTTGTTAGTATTATGCCTGTTTGATCTTGGTATTGATGTGAAGTAATTGACCATAGAGCTACATTTAGAAAAGCTGAAATAAAGTTGGTTTTTTTTTTTTTTTTTTTTAATTCCTATTATGGCAATAAATTGTTTATAGTAAACATGTCTATAAAAATATGAGTTTCATGGCACAGAGGATCAGAGTAGACTCTGTGAGAGGTTTGGGTTGGTTTGCTTTTAGAAATATTAATAAATTTGTCTAGCCTGCTTCCAGGTCAGCTCTGTTGAAACAAAGTAGTAAAGAATTATTTCAGCTTCTGCTTTCATTCTTACTTCAAAGCATATGAAAACTAAAATGTCTTTAATTTTCCACAACTAAAGGAAGTGTCCTGTTAGATTCAACTAATTGCCTAAATACTTCTTTTGGTGACAATTGCTACAATAAATCAACTATCAAATAAAAATATGAAAAGAAACTATAAGCAAGGAAAACACAGGTTGTAGCCACCATCTTTTTAAGTACTGGATTGTTATCTATATTATTTATTGGTATTTTGTCCAGTTCTATTATTAAGTTTCCCTAGCTGTAGCATTTCCATAGGGAATTTATTCCATGAGCTAATAAATTACACCGTCAGGGAGTTTTTCTTGAAATTCAGCTTAAATTTTCCCATTCTTAATTTCATCTCATTACTCCTAGTTATACCCCCCTGTACCAGGCTAAATAATTATTCTTTTTCCTTAGAGACTCCCATTATGTACCCCTCTAGTTGTCACTTAACCAGGCTACTCGTATTTAGCTCCTTTAATCTGTCCTCATAAATCAGTTCTTCCATTGCCTTAATCGTTATTATTGCTCTTCTAAGAACTCTCTAATTTTGAAACATACACTTCTCAGGTGCCCTGGATGAAATCAGCATTTGCACAGTATTAATATTCTATTGCAACAGATTTAGTGTCTTTCTTCCCTGTTCAACAGGATCCTGAACTAAGTGGCATCAGTCTGCTGAGTCAAATTGCCACTTGGCTCATCCTGTCAAACTCAGGATGGTCTAAATCATGTTTTCCATGGGTCCTACTTGCTTTCAAGTTGTTTTTTTTTTGTTTGTTTGTTTGTTTGTTTTGTTTTTTTCCAATTTTGTGGAATTTGTAAGCAGTTTGAGTTACTGTCCCTATTTACATTCTGAATCTTTCCATGTCCTTATTCTCTACCACCTAGCAAGTCGGTCATCTGCTCCTGTGTTAATATGGGATTCTATTCATCCTTGAGATCGTTTAGGAAACGGGTGGAATGAAAGCAAGCCTAGCACCTGGCCCACGGCTACATTCCTGGTCCGTTACCAATTCCCATTGTTCACAACCCTTTAGCCAATCTCCTGTCTCTTTTAATTTGCAATTTTGCTCACATACTGGCCAATATAAATAGATTTTATGAGTAAGATGGGTTGTGATACTGTTCTCTAAAATGAAAATTATGTTGTTTCAATGCCCATTGATTTTTTTTTATTGTGAATCTTTCGTGCACTAAGTTTGTAATTCTGTTAAAATCCTTTTTAAGCTTGCCTGGCATTCTTGATCCGACACAAACAAATAGGTTACTTCACTTGCTTTATTGTTGGTTTTCGGATATGTATAGATGTTCCTTCTCTTACTGTTTGTTCTGTTTGTTTAGCAGAAGTTGAAGACATTGTCATAGTCTTTTTTTTTTAAACCTTTTGTGGTGATCAATGTGAATTTTTCTTACTGTGTTTTAGATCCTTAGAATCGCCTCAGTGTTTTGGATTTGTTACAGGAAGAAAATTGGTTCATCACCCTAATAACTTTGGGTTGTTGAGATCTGAAACTAGAATCTGTGAATGCCCAGGTTTCTTTTCACTGTGAAGCAAGGACTAAATTTATTATTTTAGTAGGGTATACTTAAGGGGCTAATACATTGTGTTTTATCTCTCTTTGTATAATTACCTATTTATTACTTGGAGGGTTCATACATATTCAGTTGATTTTTCTCAAGGTATTTGAAATTAGAACAGACATTTAAAAATCTTTATTGAAACAAATGCAGAAGCCCCTCCCACCCCAGAAAGCTTTCTGATTCTAGAATGTGCATAGCATACTGCAGCCAAAGACTTTGTTCCTAGCTCCTGTGACCCCACTATTCCAAGTGTTGCTTGTCAGCCCAAGCTACGCCTTCTCCCCTCTCCACAGGGGTTGTTCTGATCTCTCAGAGTACTTCTTTTTTTTTTTTTTTTTTTTTTTTAAGACCACCGCCCAATATGTTGCCCTTGGTAGAGTGCTCTGGCGTTACAGCTCACGGCAACCCCAAACTCTTGGGCTCAAGTGATTTTCTTACCTCAGCCTCCCAAGTAACTGGGACTACAGGTGTCTGCCACAATGCCCGGCTATTTTTTTGTTGTTGATGCAGTTGTCATTGTTGTTTAGCAGGCCTGGGCCGGGTTTGAACCTGCCGGCCCTGGTGTATGTGGCCAGTGTCCTACGCCACTGAGCTACGGGTGCCGAGCCTCTCAGCTTACTTCTTAAACCCCATCTCCATCTCTGCTTGCCTCGCCTGAGATCCATGAGATGGCCTAGTCTTCAGTGACATGCTCCTTAGCTTCCACGCCTGCCACCTAAAACTGGTTTCTTGGTTTGTTTGTGGGGGATTTTCGCTTCATTTTTCTCTCCTTCCCTCAGCTTTACGAGGCTGGGTTTATTTTATTTTAGAAGGCCCTACTTTCATGCCAATAATCCTGCTATTATCACATGTGTAATCTTGTTTTTCTACTTCTAATAATATTGTTTTTCTACTTCCATCTTGCAAGACATTTTTATTTCTTCAGGATCCTACATCCTTCTCTAGCAGGTGTCCGCATGTGAATAACCTGTGTCCTAGTGCCCCATTTAAATAGCTAACCTTATCTTCTTCACCCTTATCCCCTCTGCCTTCTTGCTGCCCCTCTTTCCCACATTCACACACAAACTTCCTGTAGTCTGGTTTTTGCCCATACCACTCCACAGGGACTGATCATTGGAGTGGCCAGTGGCCGTGGTGTGACAAGGCCAAAAGCTTGTTTCTGCTACTGCAGCACCTCTGCAGTGTTTTACACCCCGTTTTGCACACTCTTTTAAGGGTTATTGATTCCCCTCCCTTGACACCTTCCTTGAGGGTTCTTGATTTTCTTTAATAGTATCATATTACTCTCTCAAATTCTTTCTACTCCTTGAAACGTATATTCAGGTATCCTGAGCAGAAATGGCAGGTGTCAATCAAGGAAGTTTCAAACATTTTTGTTGGTTACTGAACAAATGTGGTTTGAAAATAAGCACTGAGCTGTTCAGTGATTAAAAAACACAAAATGAGTGAGGAAAGAATGCTAAAAGCATCTCTCTAATTTTATGTTTTATGGTATTTGTAGTGTGTGTTTTAAAATTGCCCCCCAAACTCTTTAGAAACTATTCAAAACAGCCTGGTAGGATTTCAGACTTTTGAACTTCCTCTGAGGGGCCACTGCTTTTTGTGCTTCTTCTAGTATTTGTGTTATAACATCTTTATTTTTTCTCAGTCTTACATCAATGTATAATAATTATGTCCTTACAGAAAGGTAGAGGACAAATTTTACATATCTTTTTTCACTAAAAGTATGTTGCATTCCCTTTTCTAACAGATTTATGCCCAAGCACAAAACAACCCATTTAAAGAGGATGCTCAGCTTTAAAAGAAATGTTGGCGCTGCTTTAGCAATGGACCTTCCTTTTCAACCAGCCCAGAAGGATTCCGGGAGTTTATTAAAAAATTTTAATTCAGAGTACAATGCACATTCTAGCCTTAATACTGCACAACAAGGCAATCTGGGTGATTCATTAATGCAGGAGTCAGACTTGGAAAAGTTCAACTCATCAGATAATTCAACTCTTCATGGGGAAAATAAACAAAATCTGACTCTCAATGGCTGTGACAATTTGGGCGGAGCTGATGATCAGCAAAGACCACTACACATTGTCTGGCCTCACAGGTGGTAAGTCAAGACATGCCAGTTTAGTTGTAGAACTGGTAAAAGAAAATATATTCTGATGATTGACTTATTAATTTGCTATCTCTATGGCTTTAGGAAAAAAGATGATTTTAATGTGATAGTACTATTAATGTGGTACCAAGGTGGTACTGCTCAGGATCTTTATATTTTTTTTTTTTTTTTTTTATTATTTTTTTTTTTTAATTTATTTTTTTATTGTGGAGAAGGGGCAGGGAAAGAAGGTGGGGGAAGAGGTGAGTGACAGGGTCGGGCCAATGGCATGGTACCACATTGGCTGTATCTAGGTAGAGGCAGTTTCAGGCCGGGCCTTG
>CAUYPK010062767.1:0-26396 GCA_963574355.1 Loris lydekkerianus | reverse complement strand
AAGATGAAATACCTGGGAGAGTGCCTAACAAAGGATATGAAAGAGGTCTACAAAGTGAACTATGGAATTCTGAGAAAAGAAATAGCTGAAGATGTTAACAAATGGAAAAATATACAATGCTCATGGCTGGGAAGAATCAACATTGTTAAAATGTCTATACTACCCAAAGCAACCTACAGATTTAATGCAATCCCTATTAAAGCACCTCTGTCATACTTCAAAGATCTGGAAAAATTAGTACTTCATTTTATAAGGAAACAGAAAAAAACCTCGAATAGCCAAAACATTACTCAGAAATAAAAACAAATCAGGAGGAATCACACTACCAAACTTCAGACTATACTATAAATCTATAGTGATCAAAACAGCATGGTATTGGCATAAAAATAGAGAGGTAGATGTATGGAATAGAATTGAGAACCAAGAGATGAACCCAGACACCTATCATAATTTGATCTTCAATAAGCCTATCAAAAACTTAAATTGGGAGAAAGATTCCCTATTTAACAAATGGTGCTCGGAGAATTGGCTGGCAACTTGTGGAAGACTGAAACTGGACCCACACCTTTCACTTCTAACAAAACTTGGCTCTCACTAGACAAATGGCTTAAATCTAAGACATGAAACTATAAAGATTCTTGGAAAAAGTGCAGGGAAAACACTTGAAGAAATTGGCCTAGTGCCGGGCCCATATACCAGAGGTGGCAGAATTAAAAAATAAATAAATAAACAAACAAATAAATAAATAAATAAATAAATGAAAGAAATTGGCCTGGGAGAAAACTTTATGAGGAGGATCCCCAGAACAATTAAAGCAATACCAAAAATACATTGCTGGGATCTGATCAAAATAAAAAGTAAGTAAAGCAAGTAGACCACCCTAAGAATGGGAGAGTATATTTGCGGATTATGTTTCCTACAAAGGTCTGATAACCAGAATCCACAGAGAACTCAAATTTATTAATAAGAAAAGAACAAGTGGTCCCATTTCACTATGGGCAAGAGATTTGAACAGAAGCTTCTCCAAAGAAGACAGGCACATGGTCTACAGACACATGAAAAAATGCTCATCATTTTTAATCATCAGAGAAATGTGAATCAAAACCACTTTGAGATAACATCAAACTCCAGTAAGAGTAGCCCACATAACAAAATCCCAAAACTACAGATATTGGCGTGGATGTGGAGAAAAGGGAACACTTTTCCACTGCTGGTAGGAATGCAAGCTAATACATTCTTTTTGGAAAGAAGTTTGGAGAATACTCAGAGATCTAAAAATTGACCTGCCTTTGGATCCTGCAATTCCCATATTAGGAGTATATCCAGAAGACCAAAAATCACTTTGCAGAAAAGATATTTGCACCTGATTATTCATTGCAGCTCAATTCATAATAGCCAAGTCATGGAAGAAGCCCAAGTGCCCATTGACCCATGAATGGATTAGTAAGTTGTGGTATATGTATACCATGGAATACTATGCAGCCTTTAAAAAAGATGGAGATTATACCTCTTTTATGTTTACATAGAGGGACCTGTTTACATATTCTCCTGAGTAAAGTATCTCAAAAATGAAGGGAAAAGTATTCAATGTACTCAGTACTTCTTCTTTTTTTTTTTTTTTTTTGCACTGATTTTGAATTTTTTTTTTTTTTTTTACTAAATCATAGCTGTGCACATTAATGCGATCATGGGGCACCATACAATGGTTTTATATACCATTTGACATATTTTCATCACACTGGTTAACATACCCTTCCTGACATTTTCTTAGTTATTGTGTTAAGACATGTATATTCTACATTTATTTACTAAGTTTCACATGTACTCTTGTAAGATGCATCACAGGTGTAATCCTACCAATCACCCTCCCTCTGCCCATCCTCTCCCCTACTCTCCTTCCTTTCCCCCTTCCCCATATTCTTAGGTTATAACTGGGTTATGGCTTTCACATGAAAGCCATAAATTAGTTTCATAGTAGGACTGAGTACAATGGATACTTTTTCTTCCATTCTTGAGATTCTTTAGTAAGAAGAATATGTTCCAGCTCCATCCATGTAAACATGAAAGAGGTAAAGTCTCCATCTTTCTTTAAGGCTGCATAATATTCCATGCACTCAGTACTTCTATGAAACCAACTTATATTTACTCACACTTTCTTATAAAAGATAGAACACAACTATAGCCCAGGATGAAGGAGAGAAATGGAGTGGGAAGGAAAGGGAGAGGGGAGGTTTGATAGAGGGAGGGTGAACGGTGGGACCACACCTATGGAGCATATTGCAAGGGTATAAGTCAAATCTGTCAAGTGTAGAACATAAATGTCTTAACACAGTAATCAAGTAAATGAGGCAAAAGCTATGTTGATTGGTTTGATCTAACCATGTCAGATTGTATAAAAAAATCAACACATTGCACCCCACATATGCATAAATGTATTCATGATCTATGTGTATATGACTTAATAAAAAAAAAAAAAATCCTTAGTATCTGAAACAATTCCTGAATCAGAGTCACACTATGTCCTCCAATAGGATCGTCTGCTTTTACAACTGAAGACCCTCCTGCAGTGAGAGGCTAAACAACCAGCCCAATGCCACAGTCAGGATCTGAACTTGGGGCTCTCTTTACTCCAAACCATGTGCTACATTATCCTCCACTAAATCATTAGAAAACAGAGTTTTTTGTGTTATTTAGTCATTGTTCATTGCATCCTAATAGTAGGAAATAAAAATATCATGAAAGTTTATTATCAGACTTCTAAAGGCATTGATTTTCAGGTTAAGATTTCTGAATTATATGATAATAAGACATTTCTAGAACGTAAACAGTGTTGGAGAAACTTAATGTATCTGTCATCATGTTGTAGAGGCTGGAATGAGGAAGACCACGCCTAAAAGAAGAGTTTTATGGGGTTACTGAAGGGAGTGGGAAGTGCAGCAAAGTCTGGACTAGGCTTTACCAGTGAGCAGGAAAGAGAGAAAATATATGAGAGGAATAAAAGAGAACTTTGAACTTTTGTTATGCAAGTCTCTTTGTCTACACACTCTTTTACCCACTTCTCCTCTGTGGGAATCTCAGCCTTCATGAACAGCACAGATAGAGACTCTTCTTGCATTTCTCCATCAGTATTTTTCCAGCAATTCTAGGCTTAAAGCCTTGGAAGCACCTTGCTCACAATCACACAGTGTCACACTAGAGTATAATATGGTTATAACAAGGGGGGAGAAAAAAGTGTGCAGGTCGTCCAGGAGTTTCTTAAGAACATGGATTAAGTAGGTCTTATTCATCTGTTAACCTCTAGCATCTACCAGAGTCTTGGGGACTATGATGGTCATCTGTGGGTTCACTTGCCTAAGCCTTCAGATACCCAGATATCTGGTTAAATGTAATTTATGGGTCTGTCTGTGAGGATATTCCCGGAAGATATTAGCATTTGAAACTGTAGACTGAGTAAAGTAAATTGCCCTCCCCAAAGTGAGCTGGACTTTATTCATTCTGTTGAGAAGGATCTCCACTCTGCTCCATTGCTTGAGCTGGAACTTCCATCTTCTCCTGCTCTCAGACTGAAACTCAAATCATTAGTCTTCTGGTTCTCAGACCTTTGGACTTGGACGGTAACTCACACCATCACTTATCCTAGTTTGGACTTGAACTGAAATAACTACAACAGTGACTATTCTGTATGCAGCTTGTAGACGAACAAGGAACTTCTCAGCCTCCATAGTCACGTGACCTGGCTTCTCATAATAAATCTCCTATTAGTTCTGTGTCTCTAGAGGGCCTTGAGTACTAAATACATGTACAGATACTTGTGTCCTTAACATTTATTGCATGAGCAAAGCAGATAACTAAGGTTCTCAGGTCTGGATTTTGGAGACATATGGCCATCCTGGCAGAAATGGGCACTTTAGGACAGGACTGACACAATGGGTTCGGAGTTGTGACAAATAGAGATATCCCACAGGAAAGCCTGGAAGGATGAGAAATGAAATTTTACACACTAAATACAATCAAGTGATAGGCAGGTTGAAATGTTGAGCTAGAAGCAAGAGCTAGAATACTGAAGATCTGAAGGTCAAGTCTGAAGAAGTGAGATTTGGGTATTGACTGCACAAAGATGAAAATTGAACATGTGAGAGTGGATGTAACACACATATTCACAGCAGCTGTAACAACAAAAGACCAAAGAACTGAGAGCAAAATCATGGAGCAGACCCACAGGTGGCAGCACGGGAGACAGAGGCAGCCCGGGAATAGCCACAGAAGGATAATGAAACACAATCTCATCATCTAATTTTATGCAAATTTATTTTAGGAAGATTCTCTTTGAATATAATGTATGTACTTCTTTTTACATTCAAAACTTAGAACTTGTGGGAGCAAATTTTCAGTTTCCCTTGCCCTCTCTGTCATGTTATTATCAAATTGTAAATATTTTGACATAAATGTGCGTGTTGATTTGTATTGGAATACAGTTTTAAGTTCTCCGTCTGGTCAAACAAATATCATACAGTCACCACACAGAAAATTGTGCAAACTTCCATAATTTCTCTTTATTATCACTAACTATGCCATTGCATTTTTTAAATCATTCTAACAGATATTCAGTATCAACAGACTATAATTCCCTAGCAAGGTGTAAAATAGGGATTAAAACAATTTCTGAACTATCATGTAGGATGATGTATAAAGCATTTCATATAACAGCAGACTAAGTATCATAAAATATTAGCCAAGTACTAACATAGTCATTAATACTCCTCTTTAACAAAAGGTGATTTCACAGCCTCATTTACCAACTGGAATATCCCACATCTACTTCATAATTATGTTTTTTATTAATCTCTGTAAATTTTATTTAGTGTTTTTTGGCAATTTCTTAGCATTAGCACCCCGGATGTTGTTAAATTGGGTTAATAGCCTTATAAGTAATATATACACTCTCTCTTTCTCTCTCTCTCTCTCTCTCTCTCTCTCTATATATATATATATATATATATATATATGTATATATATAATTTGACTTGTATTGTGGCAATCACTTTTTTTTAATACCCTGTTATATATTTGGAATTTATTTTATTGCAACTAATTTTTTAATCTCAATATTTTGCAACATCTCTTTATGATGTTAGTTTTATAAAAAGAAGGGCACAGAAAACGGGGGCTGTGGTCAGCCCTAGCTCCCCTCACATTGTTTTGGCCTGAGGCAGGCCTGGGGATAGAACCATTTCAGGTGGATTAAGATCCAGATGAATAACCATAAAAGCTTTGCAATGTTACCTCTTCTTTAAAAATAGACAGTTCCAACTCTTTTCAATGAGGATAGAGGATACAAGTGAACAACTTCATTAAGCATGTTAAAGCACATTTTTAAGAAAGTACTCTTGGCCGAGAAATATAAGCATCTTTCTGCATCAGCCTTTCTTGAATTTAAGGACAATCTTTCAATTAACTGAGTCTGCTGCTACATACTAAAATGTAGTTTGAGTTAACAGCAGTTTGATTGGACATTCAGAATTACAGCTCCTGGAAGTTCTTAAAAGGTCATCCACTCCTTCTCCCTGCACTTACGCAATTAAAATTGCACTTAAATATGGAATGGAAGGACAGAATGTGAGAAAGCAGATTTATTGAAGACAAACAATAGGCCAAGCACAACTGGAACAAAGACGAGTAAATCAAGGCCCCCGTCTCAATGAGTTTGCAGACCTACTTGGCTTACGGCCATATAAACAAATAACTGTAATAATGCATGTGTCGTTTTTGCACAGTGCCTGGCACATAAGTGCTCAGTAAATAATATTCCTCATTTTAGTTCCTGATAAAACACTCACCCAGTGCAAGGAATCATCAGGCTAATGCACAGTAGTCAAGAAAAACATGCTTACATTTTAATCCACAAGATTTCGTATCAGCATGATTTCATTCCATAGTTTGTTCATTCAGTCTTGGAAGACATTAACACAGTGCAACAACTAACAGTCCAGACTATGCGACTCCAGTCTGTGGGCTACCACTTAGCCAACTATCTGCTCTCTGACTAGCAAACAGGCCTGTGGCTCCTTCACTAGACTGTTTTGAGTGTTGCTGAATTTACATGAATTGATACATGTAAAGTGCCTGACACAGAGCAAGCATTTAAAACATTCCGACATTATTCTTTCCATCATGTTTGCAGTAAAGGTTTACATGATAAAGTACTAGGTCTTCTTGGTGGTCAGAAAGACTATGCCCTCTTCCCAGCCACACCCACCCCGTTCCTGCCTTACTCTCTGGGCAGGTCACACCAGCCTTCTTTGGTTTTCATAACTACTTACTAGTTTGCTCCTCCAGCCCCTGTACCTTTGCTCATATGGATTCTCCCCAGAAAACTCTTTTTTCTTTTTCTATACAACTCTTTTATCATATTCAGGGCAACTATCCCTTTCACTGGAAAACTTTTCTTGATTGTTTGATTTAAATCTTGTTTCTTCTCTGCTAACTCCTGTCATACAATTGAGTTCCTTTACTGTACTCATCTCAGCTTGCAGCTATTTTTATGATATTTTGATCAACCTTAGTCTTTCCTACTAGAAGATGTACTTGATGAGGACAGGCGTCTTGTCTGTTTTTCTCAAAATTGTATCCCAGCTCCTAGCACAGTGCACAGTAAAGTGCATAATAACCCTTCCATAAATATTTACTAAAGAATGAATGAACTCAATATATGCCTGCAATATAGGATCTCTTGACTTTAAGTCATTTGTAATACAGATGAAAGGTTAATAATGAGTAGTTACATGGTTCCATTGTCTCATTTAATTGTTACAATAACTGGGCAAAATTACTATTATTTGCATTTTGCTAATGAAAAAGTTGAACCTAGGAGGCCTTGTAGAGAACAAGATTTCTAGCTGAAGAAAACTGAAATTAAAACACAGATATGAGTTACTCCACTCTTTTCTGTATGTTATACTTCTCTGAAAAAAGCTCTACTAATCTGTGTTTGATGGAGAGTCAGTAAAATAAAATTAAAAAGCTGTACTTAGAGAGATAAGGCCTCATTTGATAATGCACTTTGATGCTAAAGATAAAATTCCAGAAATTAGTAAATAAGGTGAGTGCAGTGTCTTGCCTTCTCTCTCCATTTCCAAGCATCACCCTTTTAATATTGGGCACCACCAGCCTTATACGTCCTCACGGTACATGAGAGTCACCAAGTCTCTTCTCTTAAATAGTTTCATAGCTGCATTTACAACAACTTAGCAAACGCATCTTTTATCTACAGAATGTTTCTGTTTTGATCCAGCCTCTTATTCTCTAGCTTTGGGCTATAATACACCTATAATGTCTACTTCAGGATAACAACTACGTGTCTTCAGATGATAACATGTGCATTCCATAATCCAAAGATCTCTAAGAAGAGGGCTCTAGTGATTTTTGCATTATATTACACTCATTAGAGATAAATGCTCAGCTCTTGAAATATTATTTCTTAAATCAGAAAATAGTTTCAAATTATAAAACATTTATTTGATAAGACAAAAACTCATAATACAGAAAAGTATAAAATTAAAAGTAAAATGTTCCATTCTCAAACCAGCACCTGTCCCATTACCAGAGGCAAATTCTTTTAATGATTTCTGTTTTTATAACTTTTTATGGTATCATACTCAAAATAAAATATTCAAAATAAATTATTTATAACCTATATCTTTATTACTTTCAGATAGTATCTACTCACTTCCCACTACGAAAAATAAAGAATTTAAACCAATTGTACTACCCCTCACTCCTCTCCTCCTCCCATTTTTTGATTTTTGTTGCTCATATCCTATTACTTTGATTTCTACAGCAACTAGATTTTATCATAAAGTAGTAACCCCAGGCCTCTACTGATTCTTTTTGAATGAACAGACAATATCTACTTACTATGTTACATTATTAGACAATATCATCTACTTAGTATGAGTAATAGTATAAGATGAGGAAATTAACACATCTGCATTTCTACCTCTACTGACTGCTTTCTACTAATTTCTGTAGGATAAACAATTATTCATAGCCTCAAGGTTTATAATATTTACATTTTATTCTATATCTATTTTTCCTTTCCACAGTTTGCCTATAGGTGAATTAGGATCTTTGAAAACAACATAGCTATAGCATTTTTATAATTGCTACTATTATTATGTATATAATTTTTTACTATAGAATTAATAACGAAATTAGAGGGTTTTCAGGTTTCAGTAGGATAACGGCAGCCACCTAGATTCGAATCACCAGATTTACTCCAAAAATATTTGGGATGGAAAGAGAGTAAATAATACCTAGAACTCATACAAAAAGCAGAAAGAAAAGCTAAGATAAAGGGTGGCATATTTTAAATTGCTCCGGCACTTTATGGCCACTCCAGAAGCAAACACACACCCGCCGCCAGCGGAGGCCAGTCCCGCGCATGCGCGCTTCAGGGCAGAGCCGCAAAGGGGGCCCCACGCTGCGGGGATGCGTTTCTACACATTTTGTTCCAGACCATCTTTCCAAGGTTGTATGTATGGCCAACAGCTGTGGCAGAGAGAGATATTAAGGACTTGACGAAGAGAGACATCCTGCTGCCTCGTCGTGAAGAGTTGCTGTGCAAAGCTCGGCCTCCCCTCCTGCGAGTCAAGGCCACGTGCAGAGAGCCCACGGTCCTCATTGCATGGCTCTGTGGAAACGGAGGCTTGCAGAAAACGTATCAATACACCAATTGTTGCTGTCGTTGTCCCTCATCTCTAATGCAAGAGTCTTGCGCCTTCTTCCAGTATCCATAAAACTGGGTCTAGTCAGGTCTAAGTAGAGCGAGATGTCTCCTTGTTACCTTGACAGTGAGGGAGGGGCCGCGCGGCAGAGAAGAGGTAGAGCGCGGTCAGGTCCCAGTGGTGGCAAAATAGGTAACATCTTCTAAGATTCCGCCACCGAAAGGCACGGACCTACTCTGAGAGGGAAATTCTGAGAGGTCCGAGGCCTGGGGAGGCCGCGCGAAGGAAAAGCGCGGGGCCGTCGTGGCACTTGGGGGAAGGAGGCGCGGCGGCGAGAGCGCCGCCTGGAGGCTGAATGGAAACAGGACATAGAGCAACACGAGGGCCCCTTGATAAAAGACAGCGCAGAAAGAATCAGAAGACACCCCGCTCCCCAGAAAAGCAAGAGACGCCTTCTGATGGTCCTGTACACTACAGCAACAAAGAAGGAAGCGGTGATACTGAGAAGCCTAGTGGAGTCACGCATATCCCCTCCCGAGCCCACATCAATACCCTCTTTCCAGTACTAACATGTAGTAGGCCACTAGAGAAAACTCTGCTAAATAACTCATGGGCAAAAGGAAAAATGCAAACACAAATTACAGAACTTTTAAAATAATGCGAATATAAACTACCCATATACCCAAATCTGGGGGATACAACTAAAGCTATGCTAAGAGGAAAATACATTGCTTTCAATACCAATGTTAGTTAAAATAAAACAAAATGAATAAACAAATAAAATTAACCTCTATCTCAAAAGTAGAAAGGGAGCACGAAATTAACCAAAAGGAAAAAGGGAAATAATAAAAATAAGTAAAAACTAATTGATTAGAATAATAAAAGTCAACATCATATATAGTTAGCTCTTGAAAAATTTGAGAAAATGCACTCATCTAGCTAGTCCAAACTAGAAAAAAAGGATAAAGCAGCTGCACTCAGAATAACGAGTGGCAAGGAGAAAATAACCATTTAACAGAGGAAAGTTTAAAAATCTGAAAGACTACTTTGCATGACTGGATGCAGATAAACTTAAAAACAAAGGAAACTATTTTCAAAATAATAGACACAGATGACTGAGAGAAGAAATAAGGTTATCAAAAAGCTTTTCAAAAACAAGCCAGCCCCAGTTTCTCAGGGGAAATCTATCAGCCTTCAAAGATCAGATAATTCCAATCCCAAATAAACTGTCCCAGAGCATAGAAACATAAGAAAAACTGAACAGAATGAAACTAGTGTAATCTTTATGTCTCTCTCATGAAAACTACACAAGAAAAAAGCAAGGATAGTAAAACATCATCACTTATAAACATTGTATTAATTTTCTTGAGCTGCTGTAGCAAAATACCACAGACTCAGAAATGTATTTTCTCACAGTCTGGAGAGTTGGAAGTTCAAGATCAAGGTGTCCCAGGTTTGGTTCCTCCTGAGGCCTCTCCTTGGCTTCCAGATGGCCACCTTCTCCCCGTGTCCTCACATGGCTTTTCCTCATCCCAGATGTCTCTTCCATTCCTTATAAGGACACCAGCTATACTGGCTTAGGGACCTATCTTTATGACCTCTTTTAACCTTAATCCCACTCAAAGGCCTCCATCTCCAAATAAAGTAACATTAGAGGTTAGGGCTTCAACATATGTATGCATTTGGGGAAACAGTTCAGCCTTAACAAACATTGTATAACAAACTTCTTAAATAAAATATTATCAAACAAGTCAAGAGCATAGGAAAAAATAATAATATATCATCCATTGCTAAATAGAGTAGATTCTACAAATGTAAGAAGAAAGTTGTCACCCAAAAATGCCCTTTAACTTAGGCAGTCTCATCTCTAGGAAGCTGCTCTGTAGAACTTGCCCATGTATATGAAATAATATTTTGTGTGCAGTTATTGACTATAATGCCTCATAATAACACAAGACTGAAAACAACCTAAAAATCTATCAGTAGGCATCTATGTGAATAAACTATGGTTCATCCACAAAATGCAGCTATAAGAAAGATGAGAAAAGTTTCTACATACTGATGCTGTGTGATCTTCTGGTTATATTATTACATAAAAAAAGCAAGGTGCAAAAATGTTTACCATAGCTACTTTTTGTGTAAGAAAACAATAGAAAAATACACATAGGTATAGATGAATAGTCATACCCATGTGTGCATATTATTTATTAAAAGAAACATCTATTTAATGGTAGGAAAAAGAGTTTTACATTTTCAATTTTTTCTTATGGATTTTGAATATTTTCATATACATACTGAGATAAGTTGGAGGTGAGACCCAAGTCTAAACACAAAATTCATCTATGTTTCATGTACACCTTATACATATAGTTACAGGTGATTTTATACAATGTGTTTAATAATTGTGTGCCTGAAACAAAGTTCTGACTGAATTTTTACTGATTTATCGCATGAAGTCTGATATGGAAATCTCCACTTGTGACATCATGTCCAGAAGTTTTGAATTTTAGATTTTCAGATGAGGGACACGCAGCCTGTGCTCTGTAGATCCTTGGAGGGATAAATTCAAAAGATAAATGCAACCACAAAAAAAGCTTATAACTCACTCACTTGTTTTGTTTGTGGTAGTAATAATGATCCTATAATTTTGTTGTTTATCAGAACTACATTCTTCAGTGCTATAAATTTTCTATTTCCTCACAAACAGAAAATTTATGAGGGGCACATAGAATAATGGGAGGAGGGCCTGGGAGTACAGGTAGATGCCAAATCCTTAATCAATGTAAAAAAGAAGAAGAAAAAAATAGCGGTAGCCTACCTTTTTTTTTTTTCCTTGAGTCAGAAAAGCCACAATTGGGTGTAATTTTGTAAACCATTTGTCAACAAATACGCAAGTTTTGAAAAGTTTTGCAAAGACCAAAGCCTTAGTTCAGGTCATGACTGCATTTATGCTATATCCAAATGAAGTTTGGGGAGTCCTGAGGCATTGCAGTATTAGTATTAGTATTAGTCTGCTCTGACTAATATCTGTTGTCTAGAACAGATATTGCAATGCAGAACTAACATTAGTCTGACTCAGAATGATGCCTCTTATTTTTCCAAATAAGAATGTTTAGGTATTTAGCTACAGCATCCAGAAAAATAATGCGTATGCTTGGTGTTCTGAGGAGTCCTCTTCCTGTATCAGAGATCATACATGTTACACACAGGAGGCAAAGGAAGTGAATTTGGGGGAAAAGAACTTAAATAACAGAATAAAAATGATGAAATTACATAAAAATGAATAAGAAAGGTTATGTGTAATTTTAAAAATTTAATTCCACAAATCCAGGATGAGAAAAAACAGGTTTAAGTGCTGTTAATTTTATTCCTTTTTATTTCATTTTATTGTACTTCATTATTTTTTTTAGAAAGTTGACCACATTTGAGAATAAGTCAAACACATTTTAATGAAGGTGACAAGAGGTGAATACAGTCACAGACTCTAAGAGAGATTGTAGCCAGAGCGAGAGAAGCAATAACTCCCTCCATGTATCATTGCAAAGCAAATCTAGGCATCCCATTTTAAAAATAACCCTGACAAACCTTCAGAGCTCTGTCCTCCAATTTTCCTGAGCCTCAGCGCTCCACTCCCGTGCGTGGTGGGCAGCAGGGTGAGGCAGGATCTTACATGGTTGGTCTGTCTTTTTCAACCCTGCTATCCATTAGTACTACTTGAGGAGGAATTAAGTATACTCATGTCTGAAATCCTAAAATAGCTAAAATAGAGTTGGAGTGAGGAATAGGGAGAGATCAGGGAGATTTTAAAAGTCCCACAAGTGTTTCCAATGTTCAAGAACCGGAATCACTGAAGTCAGCAGGTCCTGTGTTCTCTGTGGACGGGGATTTGTATTTCCCCGACAGGACTCAGGAGAGCCCAAAGGGCGATGCTTTCTCAATTCATGCTATTTTCTACCTCTAATTTACAAAACAAAGCAAAAAAATACACTAAGTTACTTAGTGTATTTATATCCTCGGTACTTTCCCTAAAACATTAACTTATACCCTAAGAATGGCATAAACATTATTTATCAGACTAAGGGGAAATGTATCTGAAAGAATATTTGGGCAATATTTTCATAGATCTCAAATCGTAAGTAAAAATCAATAATTTTTTTCTGGGTCTGATGCTAAAAAGTGTTCAGTGATTTGCATATAAATATTTTATAATAAGAACATGACCTAGTAAATACCTCAGTCCAACACTTTATTATTAAAAATAAACGTGAGAAAGCCGTTTTAGCATGATATTTTTGAATTACAAACGTATGCTATATAAGGTTGAATGTCTTAAAGGAATAAGAGAGAAAGCTAGGCACACAAGCATCGGCTGATAGAAAGACAGAAAGGATGTGATTAAATGTAAAATAAATATATACTTTGTTTTCTTAAGAATGAAGCAAGTGTTTAAAACTGTGGTAGATCTTTTAATCTGTTGCTATGCCAACAGAAAAATTTTAAATGGATCCAAGAAATGGGACAATTTTCAGGAATATAAGCACAACCTATTTCAGATAAGTAAAATCATATTCATATTATCCCCCAAGGGGATAGAGTCTTGAGGGAATTAGTGCAGAATTAAGTGATCAGGTCTCTCCCCTTAACCACAGCAGTTGTAAGGCCCAGAATCTCATGCTATATTTTTCTGAGATTTAGATCTGGATTTAGGTTAAACTTTTTCAGGATTGTGAGAAGCACTGTTCCCCAGAGCGTAGCTAGCAGGCCAGCAAGTTTCTACCATTTTAAGACTGATTAACACATACAAGAGACAAAAGTGCATAAATCTTGACCTGTATGTCTTAGACTACACCAAGATGGTATAATTTTCAAATATAAAAACATCTTAATAAAATACGTCTCCTATGCAAATTACCAGCATGCTCTCTGAGTCAGACAAAGGCAGGCACTATTTCTCCTAAAAAGAAACAAAGATTAAAATGAAGGATGACCTGAATACTATGCACAATAGAAAATAAAAATTGCAAGTTCACTCAAACTCTATTTATACAAGATGGTGTTTTAACAACTGGATATTCGGTACAACGACCGACTTCATGGCTTTCTGACAAGTAAATACAAGCATTTCCCCTTTTGTGGGAAAGTTGCTTTGTTTCTATTATAAAGATACATTTGGGAAAATATTTTAATACATCCACAAAGTCTTTCCTTAACTGTACGTCAAATCAGGAATAATAAAAAGCCATACATTTCTGAACCCTCCCCCTCCAAAAAAAAATTAATAAATTGCCTCAAAAAAATAAATACAAAAATTTAGTTCAACTGCCTTTCCTAAAGGTATTTCTATAAGGAAAGAAATAGATAATTCACAGTAATTAAGTAGTATTTTCAATCAAATTATTGTCTAGATGGGTGAGTCCGCCTTATTGCCTATGAGAGAGAAAAAACAAAAAACAAAAAACCCAACATCAGCAGCCTTTTTTTAAATGTTTATTTTAAATGACTTAATGATCAAATGAAGCCACCATGAAACACGATCCCTTTTCATATTATAATTTTTATTTTATTCTGGAGCTAAGAAAACATCTGAAAGTGGGTAGCATAAGGGGAGACGTGGCGTTCCTTTTTTTCCACTGGGTTTCTATCATCTATCTTTAGTTTTTGCTTTATTTTTTAAACATGTGGAGCTGAACAGAGCCACAAATACACTGAGCTCCACTTTAAATTCGCATGGAGAGGGAGATGGCCTGACCGGCATCACCCAGCTTCACTTTATCTTTGTTTCCTGCATAGTGAGCCTCTACTCCTAGTTTCGTTAATATTACGTAATGAATGGCAGCTTTATCTTTACCTTAGCACCATTCAGAGGTCCACTAATGTGACTATGCTTCCATCTAAGAAATATAAACCCCACTTACACCTCCTGCTGTCTACAATGTACACCATTTCTCAGACAACCCAGACAGCACCTGAGACAACTGCAGCTTACGTCAGTTACCAAAACCACGGGGTCTAGTGAGCACACATGGGCACCAGTCCTTAAACGTGTCTGCTGTCCAGTTCTATGTCTCAAACTCTGCACACAAAAAGTAGCATTTTGGAAAATAGTAATGAGTGTGGTTGGAAACATTGTCAAACACTGATCTATAACAATGGCATTAAAAATTTTGAACAGGAGGGTAATTTCTTCGAATGCAATCTCTGTGCAGAGCCCAGTATAGATAGTAGAGACTCAACAGTGATCCCCGTCTCACCTGTCCTGGCCTGCGAGGCACATCCAAGCAGTCCTGGAATACTGCTGAGGATAGCTGGAGAAACACCAGCCTTAATTTTTATACTATTCTTTCAATTTTTTTCTCGCTTTTTCTTTCAATAACGAATACTATATAATATATCAGTCCACAGAGATCTGGAAACTTCTGCACTACCTCAGTTATATTAGAGGTGACATTTCTGAATCGTCTATCTCAGGTCTTATTCAACACCTCTATACCTCCACTTCCTCATTTGTAAAATGGAGATTAAAGTCATTCCTAACTTATATGAAATTATCATATTCATACACTAATTATAAAACTAATAACTTTATTATCCTATAAATATATACATATATTAACTAGTTGTATACTATAATGAGATATATTTTTATTTACGTGCAGAAAGTACTTTAGACAATAAACAGTAAATGAAGCATTTATTCCATAAAAAATGAATTGCTTAAGCAATGCTGATATGCTTTTATCAGTGTGGAAGCAATATGTTTTTATAAAAAACCAAAATGCTGTTTTCTGTTTTGGTTTTTTATTTTTCTTATTTTTTGTTTTTTTTTAGATCACTTCATATTTTATTGATTTCCAAGGTGTTAGCAAATTTTGTTAATGTTAAGTGAAAGTATTCAGGAAACAATGGGTCACTGAGCTTTCATTTTCCAAAAACGGACTCAGGAGCTTAGCTATCCAGAGGGAGGTACTGGAGTCCTTCACTCCTGCCCTTAGTCATCTCGTTTGCCACTCACTATGGACCCCGTCCAGTTGGTGATACTCATCGGTGTGGTCTGTTCTAATGCTGAGCGTAACGTCACCTCTAAACCTAGTGATTTTATTGTCGACTCTACATTTGGAACATTTATTGCATTTGTTGTTTGTTTGTTTTTATTGTTGGCGATTCTTTGAGGATACAAGAAACTAGGTTACACTGATTGCATTTGTTAGGTGTGGCAGCAGGCCTGGGCCCTGGGGGACACCGTGTTTTCACTTCTCTCTCCTACATTTTGCTTACTTTATGTCCTTTAATGAGGGTTGGAATCCTGATTGGTTTAACTCTTAAGGATACATCCAAGTATCTTTTCATTGAGAATGAGTAGAAAGGGAGAAAATTTGTGTCAAAAATTCCTTAGTGGTTTAGATATCTAGAGAAACATGAAAAAAAAACAAAATTAAATATGTGAAAAGTAGAGGGCCCAGATGCAGAGCTAAGGCCAGTGTTCAACTGCCAGGGGTGTCAGACTGTCTCTCTTCCTGCATTTTCTGTCATAAAGTGTGTTTCTTTTTATTCTGTGTATCAAGTTATCTTCGGGGTTCCAAGTATCCTTGACCTGATTTTGAGTAGATGTGAGCAACAGCCCAAGGCACCCCTTATTTCATGGCATAAGCCACTCTGCTCACAAAATTGAGACCTTGAAGAATTCATGAATAAAACCTAAGTTCTATGGGAAAACACACAACACACTCTCAGAATTTTGGAGATCTCACACCAAAACCATATTCCTGCAAATTTCATAACTGAAATATCTATTTGGCACCCTGGGTATTTCAAATAGAAACTTTTCATATTTTCTCTATTTACTCAGGGGGTAAAAAGTGAAAATACAACACTTTTCAAAGCAATGAAAGCGTCTACTTTAATGTAAGGAGAATCTATTCTTGTAAGCATTGTTTTTTAAGAAAAAAGTCCTTATTCCAGAGAGACATCCGTGATTGAATTGTCAAAATAGGAATTGATAGAAAACATTTCTAAACGGAGTGAGTTAAATTCTTCATAAGGAGAAACTAGGCTAAGTCCTGACAAGGTTGCTTGTCTTACCATATTCTGGCTGTCTGAAATCACTGTGGCCAAATACTAAAATCTCAGCTACTAAAGTGAAGTGCACAATTTAATTCTTAACTCAAAATGTTTATTAAGCACCTCGTACATGAAAGTCACTATGCTAATGTTCTTCTGGACTTGTTGGGAAATGCAACACTGTACAAATTATTCTTAATATCACACCCTCAAGGAACTTACAATCTAGTAAAGAAAATGTCATGTGTTCACAAATCACTATAGTAATAATGTCTAGTGCTTACTAAGGGCTATGCACTAAGTGCTTTCCCTGTATTAATACATTTAATCCTCACCACAACCTTAAAGTTTATAGATGACAAAAGAAACAAGACACAAAGAGATGAAGTGACTTGTTCAAGAACCACAGTGTTTTTAGTGAGAGAGCCAAGATTGAGTCCCCCAAGGGGTCTGGCCCCCAAGTCCACACTGGAAGCTCCTACGCCTCTCTACTCTGTCATACAGGATTGCGTGTTGCAAGTGTCAAATTAGAGTTATGGAGAACAATGAGAATTAAGAAACAAGACTAATAATTAAGGGTCCATGGGGGAAATATTACTCACCCAGGTTAGCTGAGTGAGTTCTACTGTAACAGGAATTTGCTTGAGGAACACAAAAGTTTGATTAACCTAATTACCTTTGATCGAGATGCTATATTCTGATTATCTCAGTCAGTACAGTAATACTCTACTCTTCACTTACTAAGTATAGGAATTATAATTTCCATTTCACAGGTGAAGTGTTGAGGGCTCAGACAACACTTGTCAGGGTTTTACTCAAGAGCCTGTATCTACTGAGAATAATTGGTATTGCCACAGGATTTTGTATAATTTTCCTAATAGGTTCATTTTCACTGACCTTATGTATTTAATTAAAGCTAAATATTTTTATGGTATAACTCTACCATACACCATGTACACATTCATATTTTGAAGAAGAAAAAAAAAAAACATATATACTACCTGTATGTATAAGTTGTATGTGGGTATTTCATTGAAAATCAATTAATGTCTACCCTATCTATGGTTATTAGTTTTTGTTTTTGGTTTTTTGTTGCAGTTGTCATTGTTTTTTAGCTTGCCCAGGCCGGGCTCAAACCTGCCACCCTCCGTGTATGTGGCCAGCATCCTGCCAACTGAGTTTTAATAACTTTCCATGTGAGAGAAAAATATTTAAAATCAAAACAAATAACTAAATCATGGTTTTTTATTAGGATCTAAATATATGGGTTTACAGCCTACTGCAAACTTTTAAAGATATGTCTTATGATGGATTCTGTCCCTTCATGTTGGAAACAGGTCAGAGCAGATCAAGTGTCATCACCCAAACTAACTAGTCAAGCATTAGAGATACTTTTAAAATGTTTGTATATTATTACTTATTTTAGGGTAAATAAAAATAGAGAACAGGAGGAAAAGAAGAGAAGGGTCAGCACAAAGATTCAAGAGCAGAAAGGGGCAAAATCACGCAGGACGAAGTAGCATGTGCTCTCCTCAGCCGGGGTACGGGGTCCATTAGGAGGGAAGCTGTTGGCCTTGGTGTCATAATGTTCACTTTACAATGATGGCAATGACCTTCATGAGAAAAAATCCAACAAGCAACAGGAAATGTGACACTATCGGTCTGGAGAGTTGTTGGTACTGGCCACAAAGACAAGAAGTCATCTAACCACGGTGACCACTGAAACTGTGACAACAGACCATTACTAGGGGAGGGAAAGTAAAGCTTGCATGGAGAGGCCGAGGGACATGTTGACATCTGTAGGACAGGAGAAAGAAGGAGAAACTGATTGGAACAGAGAAGCCACAGGTTTGGGGCCAGAAAATGGAATATGTGGTATGTACGATAGCAGTGGCCAAGTAGGCAAGAAAAAATCTGAAGGACTGCAGGGCCAAAATGCCAAATGCCACAGAAAAGAAACAACATTGATTCTTTAAGTGTCAGTTACTAACAGTCATATGGAAAAAACTCCATAAAATATTGTCCAAAAGTATGTATGTACGTGGAATAGTCCCTAGTGAGGAAAAAAATTAAACCATGTTTACAGTTACTGAAAAACAGTTTTGAAATTTTATAGGAATGTTTATGTCAATGTTATGTTTTCTCTCATACACATCTGGGAATTTAAAGAGAAAATCAGTATTTTCGTTAAAAATACAGAATAAGTCTTTATTAGTAGTATGTCATGTGACAGGGGCTTTGGTTAATCAAAATGTAGAAATGGTGCATCTGCAGATATGGGCACTGCTGAAGTCCACGGGTACATAATTCTCCCGGAGTGATCAAACACCACCCTAGGGAGAGACCTTCAGCATTGGCCTCTCAAAGCATCTACTCGACAAGCGAGCACGTTGCCAAAATAGAGAGAGGCAATGAGAGAGAGAGAGAGAGTGCTGAGGGCCAGCTGTCTTCTAGAGCTTCTGGGTTGTCTCCAACTTAGACACACACACTCTGCAACTCTGACGACTCACCCAATCCTCAGCAACTTCAGCACATATGCACATCATATTCCAGATATTACAGTTCTTCCCAAATTCACTAGAACACACTGTTCACAAATTGTGCTTCAAAGGCAAGACATATCTGAATTTTTATCAAGATCTTGCTCTTTATGCAAAAGTGAAATGTCACACTCAGAAAGAGACCCCCTTTCTCCTGTCTGCCTGACACTCTTCCCCTCCTTTTCCCTGCCTCTGTTTTTCTGCCTTTGTTATTCTGTGTCAAAATGAATGTATCCACCACATTGCTATTTCTTGCTAAGGCAGAGACCTGCATCCTGAAGGGTTTCTCGGTTAGCCTGTTTCACCTGGGGCAGACTTAGGCAGATCTCAGCCTGGAATTTCTGTGCTCCTCTTAAATGGATCCTTTCTCACCTGGCCCCTAGGCCTCCGAAGTGTGGAATCCAATCTGTGGTGTAGATGTTGTTCAGTGATAAGGCTGGAGCAAGATTAGATGTGTTCTGAACTGTATTCACATTCTCTCTTTTTAGTTGCCTAGGAGAAGGAAGAAATCTTGAGAAAAATATTTCAGGAAATCTTTTCTGAATTGATATGTAGTGCATTTCTCCTTTTTTATACAAGGTGACAGCGTGTGTGAGATGTAAAGATGAGTTTGCTCAGGCAATTACCCCTTGTTGATAGCAGATTATTTCCTCTGGCAACTCGAAAATAACTTGTTGGTGTATAAGTTACTGCTGTTCTGGGGATGTAGTAATTTACTCTCCTGCCTTTTTTATGAGCACATTTATTTTAATCAGTAGAGTTCAGAATAGCTCTTTTTCATCTAACTCCATCTCTTTTGGAGTTATGCACCTTCTAACATATAATGAAGGAAGGTCCTTTTGCACACACATGATATATTACTGGGAAAATGGTCTTTGCTCAGAAATCATACCCCATGATCTTTTTTTTTTTTTCTGTGTTAAAAACACAACATTCATTCTCTACATCTCTAGCCCAAATTATTATTATTTTTTTTTTTAATGAAAACCTCACCAGGTAACTCAACATCATCTTTGATGATGGGGACTGATTACATAGAATAGTTACACATGTAGGATGCAAAAGAACATGACAAAATTCAGGTTAGCAAAAGCTGTATGACTCTGAAACAATAGTTCAGGCTATATACCTTACTGAATACCTGCAGAGTCAAAGAAAGCTAGAGAGTTTTACTCCCTTCACTATTTTGCAGATAAAAAAAGAGGGGGTCAAGAAAAGACAAAGGCTTTCCCCTGGTACCCAGGGATGAAACAGATATTTTAACTGTGATTCCTCACCTCCCTTGTTGGCCCCCAGCCATTCCCTCACGGAGGTCTTGATAATTCCTAGACAAATATGGAGAAAATAAAGTTCATTTTCTAACATTAATTCCTGGTTGACTAAGTCTGGATGAATCCACATGATTTAGTTATCATGAAAGTTCAGTACACCATAAAGAGATAGATCCTTTACTTTCCTCCAGTACATAATAAGAACAAGATTAGTGACTCCACCGCTTGAGTCTCTTCTAGAAAATAGCAAAGTTTGGTGGATGGAGCACAGACATCATCAAAAGCTGAGAACCAACGTTCTTGACAATCCCTCTCCTGACCACTGCCCTTCTTGTCACCCCCCTCTGCTGGTCACCAAAACTGGGCAGTAGTTTCCCTCTTAACATGAGGATTATTAAGAAGACAAAGGACAGCTAGAGATAGGGAATTATTGGACTGTTTTGAAAATACAAAGGTTGTGATTTGAAAGCATTACTTTCTTGGGCTACTCCCAGAGAAAGTTTTCATTTAAGTGACAGCAGAATAGCAGAGATAATGCTCTTGCTGTGAAAAAAATGGGCAAAAGAGAAAAATCAGGAACTGCCTGATTATTTTACACATATTTCTGTGACTTTTTCCACATAAAACATATCTCAGCAACTCAGTAATATAAATAAAATTACCCATGCTATTTATAAAGCCAATTCAACATACATCCACACCTGTCCACATCACCACCTGCATCTATGTGTTAAATATATTAATAATTAAACAGAATAGCAGGAAAGGTTTTTAGGGCCTTTTTTTCTAGGTAGAAATTCTCATCTCTGCCTAGCAGTAAGTTTTCTTTCCATGCCTAAGGTGATCATCTGAATCCATGCTGAAGCAGGAATGCATGGCCTTTGTTTTAATATTTCAGAAGTAGTGAGCTTGCAAATCTGTTCTCCTTAACAAACTGTCATCGAGTCTAGAAATATATACTAAACAGGTGCTCAGTCCTCTTATATCCAAATACGAATCTCCCACCAATAAAAAATGAAGGCATGCAGTGGCACACACCTGTCCCCCCACCTACTCAGGAGGCTGAAGGGAGAACATGGCTTGAGCCCACGAGTTTGAGGCCAGCTTGGGCAACATAGCAAACCCTGTCACTTAAAAAAAGTAGATAATAACAATTCTCTCTGTGTGTACTTGTGTACATATATATATGTATGTGTATCTCAGTAACTATCCTGTGGTTAACATGTCCAGTGGACTAATACTGAATATTCTATCATTTTAATCATGCAGGCCCATGTGTCTGGTTTTTGATAAGCATAAGCAAGTTAAATTGTAGCATATTATAATTATTACTCCTATTATTTGACTGATATTTGAAAGTAATAAAATAAGTCAAAATTGTTTTGTTTTTGATGATATAATTGTCAAGTGCTTTGCAATAGGAAGCTCTGTACAAATCTCAAATAATTGAGTAGAAGTATTTAATGTGAAAATTACAAGAAGTTAAAATTTCTGAGGTTTGTATCATGATTTAGTGACAAAATTAAGTTGAGGAAAACAAAAAGAATCACACACACAGGGCTGTGCCTGTAGCTCAAAGGAGTAGGGCGCTGGCCCCACATACTGGAGGTGGTGGGTTCAAACCCAGCCCTTGCCAAAAACTGCAAAAAAAAAAAAGAATCACACTCACAAAGGACTTCTTCATAGAGGTTCCAGGATAAAATAAATAAAATGGATAAAATAATACAAAAAAACCACAGAGACTGATCAGTTTATGAGGGAGAATAATACCACATCTCATTTATTGAAAAATTATATAGAAAGAAAATCACCTCTGAAAAAATATTCTCATGTCACTAATTTAATCTTTTAAGCCTAACACAAGTATATAGAATAAAATGATCATTAATAAAAATAATTAAATAGAGTTCAGGCATTATGTCTCATGCCTGTTAACCTAACATTCTGGGAGGCTGAGGCAGGACGATCGCTTAAGCTCAGGAGTTCAAGACCAGAATGAGAAGAGATCCCGTCTCTACTACAAAAAAAGAAAAATAGAAAAATCAGCCAGGTGTGGTAGCACACACCTGTAGTCCCAGATACTTAGGAGGCTGGGGCAAGAGCATCTCTTGAGTCCAGTTTGAGGTTGCTGTGAGCGAGACTGAGGCATGTTGCTCTAGCCTGGGCAAAAGAGTGAGACTCTGTTTAAAAAAAAAAAAAAGAAAAAAAGAAAGAATAAACCTTAAATGATATAATTGCTCTGAAAACTTATATATAAGCATATCAACTTATTTAAGGAAGATATTTATCTATATAAATATAAGTTGTAAAGATTCTTCCACATTACCAGCTTTAATTTGAAACGCTATGTCAAATTTAAATACCATCAGCTACAGTATGATCTGTGAGTTGGGACAGGGTGGGGGCAAGAATCAAATAACCAATATATTACACATCTTGCATAAAAAGACAACTTTTGGCAGCAGATAATTAAGTATAGGCAACAAATCTTGTAAAACAAAAAAAAAAAAAAAAAAAAAAAAAAAGGACATATTTAACAGAGTGGTACCAGGGGCTGAAAGAGGACAAGCAGCAATAAAGACTGCTTTTAATCGGTACGCTGCAATTGGACTTATAAATGGGTACATGTGATATTTTGATACGCAAATACAACATGAGATAATCGAATCAGGGCGTTTAGGCCGCCCTTCCCATTTGTGAGGGACGGTGTCCAGGAGGACTGGCTTCAGCCTCAGGAATAAGTCCATCCACTAGAGAAAAGAACTCCACCTGCTCAGTGATGAGAAGAATAGTCCCTAAAGCCCCGGATTGGGCAATTTATGGAATATCTTAGCCTTGGTTATCCCTTCTATGAAAAAAAAAAAAAAAAAAAAAAAAGGAGGGAGAGGAAGGGGTAGAGGGGGAGAAAGAAGATAATTCACCATCAATAAAAATAGCTTCATTTTAAGGCCAAATAAATTATTACATGTAAAATGCTTAGAATAATGCCCAATAGACAGAGACTCCTCGTCAGATGTTAGCTAACACAGCAAAGGCAGAAAGCAAAGCTTGTGGCTTCTTTCATGACCTCCCACTTCCAGGGCAGAGGAGACGTTTGAGGAAGAACAGGAAGGAACGGAGGGGCACACAGGGGCGCAGAAAGGAAAGGCTGATGTATCTTTGAAGGAGTTTCCATCCCTCTGTGGCTGCCATTGCCTTGCCATGTGGCCGTGGGTATGTCACTTAAATCCCTGCACCTGTGGTTCCTACCTAGACACTAAGGAATTTCAGTTTGATGATTTCTGGGTCATCTTCCTGCTCTAAACATCTAAGGTCCATGATTTCTAGGCAAGGGTAATCTGACAGCCAATCCGTGGTTTATACTTGTATGATAAGGCAACCTTACGTGTTCCTTTCTCCTTCTCAAAGGATCAGGCAAGCAGCCAGAAGCACATAGAGGGTGGTAGATTGCAATGAAATAGAATTGTGCCCTCCAATAGAGTGTTGTTTAATTCCTACCCTCTCAAAAATGCATCTGTGTGTTCTTAAGCATCTGTATCTCCAAATTACATATCCTAAAGAGTGGTGTACCTTACCTTGGTGTTCAGAATAAATCCCCACCACACAGTGAATTTTTAAATTGAGATGTTTATTCTATTTCATTATAATGTGTAAATTGTTACTTTATACTTGACTGCCCAGAGGTAAATTGAAGATGTGTATACAAAGTGAAACAATTCCTCTAATAAAATCACTGACATGTTAAGAGGGTTCCCATTTTCGTTATTTATGCTGTTTTCTTTCCTTTTTAAAGATGACACTACCCTTTATTGCACATTCTGAATGTGTGTGTTATACTTGTACAACACATTTTCCTTCCATGACCCATTAAAGTAGCATAATGCTTTCTATATTCATGCATCTCTTAGCACACAACCTATGGTTTTAAATATTTTTGCATTCTTTCTCAGAAGGGAAAAAAATAGGTTTTCGTAGTGAAGGAAAAGCTTGGCCAATTATGTCATTTTTATCTCATTTTCAGTTTCAACCTAGCATTATCTTAGGCTTAGTAGTAACAAATGATAAAATGACAAATAAATTCTGACATTCCCAGCATAATCTACATTCTTGGCCATCGAATCTTCATTTTACCAGCCTCTTAAGAAATGTTTTAAAAAAAGAAAAAAGAAAACCTCCAACATGACTGCCAATCTCACCCATTGCATTCTGTGTGTCATGCTGCCGCAGCAGCGCTTGGAATCTCGAGGCACCGAGTGCCACAATCCGTCTCCTTGTGACTCATGGCACCAGATGACAAGCAATCCTCTGTCCTTCAGCAGCACCAGAGACACTGGAGGATCCGTGTGGGTGTTCACGGCACTGCGAATGCGTTGTGAATAGATCTAGGGGAGGCAGGAGTCCAAGCCCCAGGCTTCCTGCACGTACCCCTATCCTGACAGATGGCAAATTCCTGGCCACAGGCCAAGGACCAAGGACCTTGGTCATCAAGTGAACTTTCCCTGACTCTGTGCTTTGTGGATATCCCAGACATCTAGGGACACTGGCCTTCCTTATGAATCATTCCGCTGGAAGCCGTCTCTATCTATGTTTTCTGAATGAACATTCATAAAGGTATTTTGCCTAAACCAAGTAAGACTGCTTAGCACTTTGTCAGGCAATCACTGTGGGTTGCATCAACTCAGAAAGTACGTTTTAAAATTTAGTCCTAATGAATATTTTGACCCATAAATCAATAAACCTGTTACACACTGAATAATAATATTTGCTTCTTGAAAACATGTATGATATAAACAAGGTCGCAGTTTACTGGCATTTTTAATAGGGAGGAAAAAAACTGTACTCAAGAGGCATTTAACATATTTTGACAAGGTGACCCACAATTATCCATTAACATTGTACTTGTCTGAGTCCCAGCACATTGATATGCAGGGACCATATAATAGTTCACTGATGTCCCACTTGGGGGTGGGGATAAGCCAAGTGGGGCCTTCCCAAGGTCTTCCACAGCCAGAATGCATCTTGTTATTGCTGTATCAATTAAACATTTGGATAGTTAATCAACACAGCTCAGCCCTTTTAACCTGCCACGTGCACTATACAAAAAAGAAAGACAGAGAGAAAGACTTCTCAGCAATGAGGATACATGGTTCTTATTTTCCAAAGTTAACAGAGAAAGGACGGCTTTACCGAAAATAGGACTGTAGGAAAATATCTCATGTGATCTTGAATAGAAAGACATGTGGACTTTCTGGCCTGTTTTTGTTTAACTTTGTTTCTCAACATTGTTTTAAAATTTATTAAAATTTTTAAATAATTTAAAATAATGTAATAAAATTAATTAAATTTAAAATAATTAAAAATTTATTTTTAATTGACACATAGCATTTGCATATATTTATGGAGTTCAATGTAAAGTTTCAATTTATGAATTATCAAAAGATAAAATTAAGCTAATTAGCGTCAGCTCACCAACCGACAGTTGTGACGAGAATATTAAAAATTTATTCTTAGCAATTTTGAAATATATGTTTAATATTAGCTACAGTCAGAAAGCAGAGCAATAAATCACTAAAAGTTATTACTCCATTCTAACTGAAACTCTGAACCTTTCGGTCAACAACTTCCTTTTCTCTATTCTCCCCTCCCCCACTTCCTCCAGCCTCTGGTGACGGCCTTCTGCCCTCTCCCCTCCCCCCACTTCCTCCAGCCTCTGGTGACCGCCTTCTGCCCTCTCCCCTCCCCCCACTTCCTCCAGCCTCTGGTGACCGCCTTCTGCCCTCTCCCCTCCCCCCACTTCCTCCAGC
>CAUYPK010062765.1:0-32145 GCA_963574355.1 Loris lydekkerianus | reverse complement strand
TTTTATTATGGATTTATAAATATTTGGTGTGTATCAGTTCATTGCAGCTATTCTTATTGGTCTTTTTTAAATTAAAAAAAATTTTTTTTGAGACAGAGCCTCAAGCTGTCACTCTGGGTAGAGTGCTGTGACATCACAGCTCACAGCAACCTCCAACTCGTGGGCTCAAGTGATTCTCCTGCCTCCGCCTCCCAAGTAGCTGGGATTATGGGCACCTGGCCACAGCTCCCGGCTATTTATTTTTTTATTTTTATTTTTTTTAATTTCAACTTGCTTGTACATTCTTCCTTGTTTGAAGTACTCTTTTTTGTTGTTCATTTTCTTCTTCCTCTGGAGATGCTGTGCTGTTTTTGATGTTAGTAGAGATGGGGTCTTACTCTGGCTCACTGCTGGTCATAGTGGTCTCAAACCTCTGAGCTCAGGCAATCCACCCGCCTCAGCCTCCCACAGTGCTGGGACTACAGGCGTGAGCCACCACGCCCGGCCCCAACTATTTATTTATTTATTTATTTTGGTTGCAGCTGTCATTGTTGTTCTGGTGGCTCCTGGCTGGATTTGAACCCGCCAGCTCAGGTATATGTGGCTGGTGCTTTAGCTGCTTGAGCCACAGGCGCTGAGCCATTTTTATTGGTCTTAAATGATTTCATCTTTGGCTAGTAGGAGTCTTTCTAGATTAGCCCATGAGTACTTTTTCTATGACTCTAGTAGTCTTTCATAACTTGCTATCTTTGTTGCAGACCTGAGCTAGACCTGTAATCACCTGCTTCTTAGGAGTTCTCATTCTTTGGAAATTCTATTTGGAGACCACAGCCTGGAGCTGGGGGTGTTTATTTCTTTTCTTTTCTTTTTTTATTTTTTGAGAGAGAGTCTCAAGCTGTTGCCCTGGGTAGAGTGCTGTGGCGTCACAGCTCACAGCAACCTCAGGTCACTTAAACCTCTTGGGTTTAAGTGATTCTCTTACCTTAGCCTCCCAAGTAGCTGGGACTACAGGCACCCACCCCAACGCCCGGCTATTTTTTTGGTTGTAATTGTGATTGTTGTTTGGCAGTCCCAGGCTGAATTTGAATGTGTCAGCTCTGGTGTATGTGGCTGGCACCCTAGCTGCTGAGCTATAGGCACCAAGCCAAGGGGTGTTTATTTCTATCATGGTAGTCATTGAGTCTTTCTAAAACAAGAAAAAAATAGATTTAGAATTATTTTTATCTTTTGCTTATAAAAAGAAGAAATAATGATGATAAAATGTTTTATCCTGGGGAAGATACTGTTTCTTTACACATTCACATAGAGTTTCTCATACCATACGTGCGTGTTTTTTCCCCACTCTGACCAGTTTTTTGATACCGGCTGTGTGTCTTACAATGCTCTTCATTTCTGACATGATCTACCTGGAGTTTGCATCAGGTCTCATAAGTTAAAAGGCTTTGTCCCACGAGGTTATCTCTGTTTTAGATGTCAATCTTAAGTCTGCGCTTCTTGTACTGACTGTAAGTCAGATATTTCCAGGACCCCTTTTGGGTCTGAGACTATAGTAGTTCTCTTCCTCAGCCTCCATCCATGCATGGTTTTGCCTTTCTTGGTTTCAGTTACCCATTATCAACCTCAGTCTGAAATTAGGTGAGATTATACTGTTATAATGAGATAGTCATATTGTCACTTAATCATAAGATTCCATCCTGGGACTGCATTGTTAGGCTATTTGGTCATTACATGACCATCCTATGTCCTTAGACAAGCGTAGATGGTATTGCTGTCCACACACCCGGAATGTGAGGTGCAGTCTGTTGCTCCTAGGTGACAGACCTGTACAGTGGGTTATTGTGCTGAGTACTGTAGGCGATTAGAACAAAGCAGTAAGTATTTGTGTTTCTAAACATAGAAAAGGTACAGTGAAAATATAGTGTAAAAGATAAAAATGTATTATGAAGGATAAAATCTGTATTGAGCATTTAACAATAAATGGAACTTGCAGTCCTACAAGTTGCTCTGAGTGAGCCAGTCAGTGGTGAGTGAATGTTGGGTCTAGTATATTACTGTGTAGTTACTACAGACTTTGCAAACACTGTACACTTAAGCTACACACTAAATTTGTTAAAAATAAAAATAATTCCACTACAATGTTACGATGGATATGCTATCACTAGATGATAAGGATTTTTTAGCATCATTATAATCTTTATATATATTTTTTGAGACAGAGTCTCAAGCTGTTGCCCTGGGTAGAGTGCTGTAGCATCACAGCTCACAGCAACTTCCAAAACTTCGGCTTAAGCGAGTGTCTTGCCTCAGCCTCCCAAGTAACTGGGACTGCAGGCACCTGCCACAATGCCTGGCTATTTTTTTTTTTTTTTGGTTGTAGTTGTCATTATTGCTTAGCAGACCCAGGCTTGGTTTGAACCTGCCACCCTAGGTGTATGTGGCCGGCGCCCTTGTTGACTGAGCTTAGGACGCTGCCAACTTCATTATAATCTTCAGGAAGGACAGGTTTTGCTATAAATTGTTGAGTTTAAAGTATCTGTCACTTACGAAGTTTTTCCATGTCCTCTGGATCTGAGGACATGGGAATAGGAGAAAAAATTGGGGAGTCACTGGCATATTTTTGTAATTTAGTTCATAATGGAAATTTTAAATAGTATTTCACTCAAAATAAGGCATCTTAGGCTGCAGCCCTGAGGAACCACAGCATTTAAAGGTTGGAAAAGGAGATCAGAAAGAAGTATGATCAAGAAGTATGAGAAGAACCAGGAGAGTGAATACTGCAAGACAAGAAAAATAGGGTCTTACAGCTTACGATTTCTGTGCTTATTTAACATTTCATTTTAATTTCCTTCCTACACTTATTTTTTCCTTTGTAATTTATTTATATTGCCGTATTGTTTGCTGTAAAACCTTTTAGTAGTAATAATGTAGGGTATAAATACTAAATACTCAAGTGTGACCGTTAGGAACGTGTTCTTCATAGTAATACAATGCAGTTGTAGCTTACTCTGTTGAAAAAGAAATGGTAATACTGGCTTAACATTTTCTAGGAGCAGAAAGAATAGGGATACACAATAACTTTTGAATAGCATTGTATGTGAATGATAATACCTAGAATAATTAGACTAGTTTCTTTTATATTGGAAGTCAGCACATGTGAGATCATGCCCTTGCCGCTTAAATCAAAATTCTAAGTTCTTGAATTAGGCTCTAATGGGAAAACTAGACCTACTTGCCTGTAACAATCCTTGCTGATCTTAGACTGAAAGTAAAGAGTTAACAGGCACATGTTAAACGCCTTGACCTAGTCCTATGTTGAGAGGACCTTTTTGTTTTTGTTAATGTAAGATTAAAAAAAAAATTGCAGCAGAAATTTAAAAATCAACTTTAAGAAAAATTGCTTATCTGGTGCTCTGAGGTGAGTGATCTTGTCATCAAGAACAGTTAGGGACGTTCTGAAGTATTCTTAGGGGCAACATGTACAAATGCTGCTCCCACATTTTCAGTAATTTTGAAGTTGCAGGGAAGATGTTGTTTTGGTAATCAGATGAAAAATCTTTTTAATTCCCTTTTTTTTTTTTTTTTTATAGAGATGTGAACTTTGTCCCCATAAGGATGGAGCTTTAAAAAGAACAGATAATGGGGGTAAGTGCAGAGATTTTTGAAAAAACTTCTATTGAAAACCTGGTTCGTAGAGTATTTTAAAATATTTAAATATTTGGTACTTTATATTTTTTAAAATTATATAATGTTCACTACTCAAATATTTTTAACAGTAATGGATGTAATTTACAAATCCTTTCTCATTGAAGCACAATTTTTCTACTTTATGGACAAACTTAAATATTGGCTATTTCATGTAGGATCTACATTCAAAATCTCAAGTTTTTAAAATGGTTATAATTTCTTATATTAGAAATTATTTTTGAAAAATAAGTTATTTTTTGTTATTGCTGTTAGAGATAAAATTTTGTTAATTATCAGATAATTATAAAATTATAAAATTATCTGTTAATGTTAATTTTAACATCTCAAAGATCTTTGTAACTTGAATAGAAAGAAATTCTAATTTTCGTATGCTTTTGGTACATTTTGGTATGGTTTCCTAAGGACCCTTATGTGTTACTCGTTTTCATCCTTATTTTTAGTTACCTTCCTCAAAGAAAGCTCATTTACTTGCAGCACCATACTGTTTTTAAATATGTAGACATGAATTCAGCTGTGCCATACTAGAAGGAAACTCAAAAAAGTAGATCTTACATCTACTATTAGCATACTCATTTCTACCTTGGGCATCCCACACCTAAAGTTTTATTTTTGACGTGGAATAGAGATGGTGTGAGTAGATAAAAGAGGAAATGCCGTGTTTCTGGTTAGCTATGTATATTTCAAAATTTAATATTTAGACTGTTATACAAGTCACATTGTTTAAAATTAAAAAATAATTAAAAACCTTGCTTGTTACTCCTGTTCTACATATGCAGCATTTCTGCCACCAGGATAACTGCTATTGTTACTTTCTTCCATATCCTTCCAGGTTTCTTTTGCATATACAAATGTGAACACTTAAAGTATTTACTCAATTTTTATTCACATGGATTAATATTATACATACTCTCCTGCATCTTAATTTTTCTCGCTGAATGATGTATCTTTTCATCATCAGTATAGAGCTTTTTTGGGGTACCATATATTGTGTAAACAGTCACCTGTTAATGGATTTTCTAATCTTCTGCTTTTATAACTAATGCTTGTGTGCAAATATACCTGAAGGATTATTCATTTTCAGAAGTGGAAATGTTGGGTCAAAAACATTTTATAGTTGGCTCAGCACCTATAGCTCAAGCGGCTAAGGCGCCAGCCACATATGCCAGAACTGGTGGGTTTGAATCCAGCCCGGGTCCGGACCAAACAACAATGACAACTACAACCAAAAAATAGCTGGGCATTGTGGTGGGCGCCTGTAGTCCCAGCTACTTGGGAGGCCAAGGCAAGAGAATTGCTTAAGCCCAAGAGTTGGAGTTTGCTGTGAGCTGTGACATCATGGCACTCTACCTGGGGTGACAGCTTGAGGCTCTGTCTCAAAACAAAACAAAACAAAACAAAAAACATTTTACAGTTAATTCTGATAGATATTTCCAGATTATTCCTCATATAGTTGTATCAATATATGTTCCCAGCAGCCGTGGTTGGGAAAGCTATTCATACCTTTTGTAATCTAATAGGTGAAAGTTGGTATCTTAGTAGTAATTTTGCATTTCTTTTATTAATGAAATTGAGCCTCTGCTTATATTTCCTTTTTCTTTTCTTTTTGAGGCAGAGTTTGACTTTGTTGCCCTTGGTAGAGTGTGTCACAGCTCACAGCAACCTCAAACTTCAGGCTTAAGCTCTTCTCTTGCCTTAGCCTCCCAAGTAGCTGGGACTACAGGTTGCCACCACAATGCCCGGCTATTTTTTTTTTTTTTTTAAACTTTGTTTATTTATTTACATTTTTAACACTTTATAAAGAAACTCTGTTCTCATTAGCAATTCTTCCCATTCTCCTCTCCCAGCAACTTCTGACAACCACTAATCTACTTTCTTTCCCTATGGATTTACCTGTTGTAAACATTTCATATATGTGGAATCACATAATATATGGTATTTTGTAACTGGCTTCTTTAACTTATTATGATGTTTTCAAGATTAATCCATGTTTTAGTAGGTATCAGTACTTCATTTATTTTTATAGATGAGTAATATTTGATTGTGTCTATGCAACATTTTATTTCTCCATTTATCAGTTGATCCACATTTAGGTTTTTTTTGGCTATTATGATTATTTATATGAATGTGTCAAAGTTTTTGCATAGACATATATTTTTAATTATCTTGAGTATATACCTAAGAGTAGAAGTGCTGGGTCATATGTAATTCATTCTCTCTCTCTCTCTCTCTCTCTCTCTCTCTCTCTCTCTCTCTATATATATATATATATATATATATATATATAAATATATTGAAGTTTTGGCTGGGGCTGGGTTTGAACCCACCACCTCTGGTATATGGGCCAGAACTCTACTTCTCTGAGCCACAAGCTCCACCCAGTAATTCTATGTTTAATTTACTCGGTGTCTATAAAAACATCCTCCACATCTAATATACCTTTTTACATTCCCACCAGGAATGTGAGGCTTCCTATTTTGCCATGTCTTAGCAAAGTTGCTATTATCTCTTTTGTGATTAAAACCATATTAGGCGGTATAGAGTGGTATCTTATTGTGATTTTGATTTGCATGTCTCAAGTGACGAATGATGTTGATAAAGGATGCAGAGTACACTTGTAGGCAGAATGTTCTTATTTGCTAACAATATATTCTTTCCAGGAAATGTATATTTAGAACATTTGCCCATTTATGTTTGTTATCTTTTTGTTTTTGAGTTGTAAGAATACTCTATGTACAGTATATTCTGAATACCTGTCTCTTATCAGGTATGTGATTTGCAAATATTTTAACTCTATTGTAATTTCAAAATCTCAATGCTGACCTTTGTAGCATAAAAGCTTTAAATTATTATATAGCTCAATATAACTATTTTTGTTTTGTTGCTTGTGCTTTTGGTGTCACATCTAAGAAACCATTGGCTAACCCAAGGTTGCAAAGATCTACTTCAATGTTATCACTTCAAAATAAAACACCTACCTATTAAATGATCACTCTATTTTCCTCCTCCCCCATCTCCAAGCAAGAACCGGTATGCTTTCTGTTTTTATGCCTTTATTTAATCTGCATATTTCATGTAAAAGAAATCATGCAGTTTGTTACTTTTGTGTCTGTCTTCTTACACTTAGCATAATATTTTTAAAGTTCAGCTGTATTTTAGAGATTGTTAATTTTGTGGATATTTTCAAAAATAAATTTTGGTCTTTTTTATTTTTCCCTATTGTTTTACTGTTCTTTACTTCATTTACTACTGCTCTAGTCTTTTTTATCTCCTTCATTTTGATGGAGTTTCATTTAGTTCGCTCTTCTATTTTTATTTTGTTAAGCTGGGAAGTTACTTATTTGAGATTTTTATTCTTCTTAATATAGGCATTGTTAGTTATAAATTTTTCTCTACACCCTGCTTCAGATGCATGTCATAAATTTTGGTATACTGTGTTTTCATTTTTTTCTTCTTAAGGTATTTTCCAAATTCTATTGTCATTTTTTTTTCTTTAACATGCCAGTCATTTAGGAATATGTTGCTTAATTTCCATGTATTTGTAATTTTTTCAAAGTTCTTTCTGTTTCTGATTTAAATTCTTTTAAGTTCAGTGAGGCTTGTTTTCTGACCTAACATGTGGTCAACTGCACTTTAGAAGAATGTATATTCTTTTGTTGTTAGGTGCAGTGCTTTATAAATGTTTTTTAGACTTAGTTGGTTTATAGTGTCATCCAAGTCTCCTATTTGCTAACTGACCTTACACTAGTTGTTTTCACTATTATTAAAAGTTAGGAAATAACTATTATTGTTGCATGGCTTAATTCTCCCATTAATTCTGTTCATTTATACTTCATGTATTTTGAGGCTCAGATGTTAGGTAAAGATGTATTTATAATTATTATATTTTGTGGGTTGACACTTTAATAATTATAAAATGTCCTCTTTGAAAGAGCGGCACTCCACCGGCAGAGATCTCACAGACCACTAAGGCTTGTACAAAAGGTCTTTATTGGTGAGGGATCCTGCAGAGCAGGACCAAGGAGGAGAGAAAAGAGAGAAAGAGAGAGAGAGAGAGAGAGAGAGAGAGAGAGACCAAAAGGAAAGCACACCTTTATATAGGTTCAGTGAGGGGAAGTCTCAGAATGGGGATGAGATTGTAGAATAGCCAATAAGGAGTTACTGCCCTGGCGGAAAGAGCCATTAGGGGCAGGCCATAAGTTAGAAATTTTCAGCGGGTAATTGGGACAGAGAGATGAGGTAAGTTTTGCAACTGGGAGATAAGTAGATGTCTAGTAGGCAACTCCCTGTGATTGGAAAGGAGCTGTAACTTTAAGAGTGAGACAGCTAGTCTTGGTCTGTTGAAAGCAGGAAGGGACTTTCTGGGGAAGGGGCTTATCTGGGGCAATTACCTAACACTCTTCATTAATATTAATTTCCTGTTAGAAAGTGTATATTCTGTAATATTAGTATAATCATTTTAGTTCTCTTAAATTTGGTGTTTGTATGGAATATATTTTCCAGTATCCACAGTATTTCTATCTCTAGATAATGGACATTGCCTTTTTATTTAATCCAATCTGATAATCCCTGCCATTTAAATGGATTATTGTTATATAAATGAGCCAAAAATAGTATCTGCGTTTTGACCGCTAGGTTATTTCTTTGCAACAAGCTTGACATGTTACCTCAAAAGTCTGCCAGCACTAAATACATTTTTACACATGCAATTATTTTTGACACAACCTAAATAAGCACATTTTTAGCACTTACGAGCCTATGCATCCTGTGTAGCCCACAAAATTGCACCCAGCATCTGCTATAGTAGATAAAATAATCCCTGGGACATATAGAATCTGAAGATATTTTCCTTCAGAGCTCCATGACCCAGGGGTTCCTGCTGTGCTGCTTGGTTACCTCATCTAACTCAACACCTGAGTCCTTTGTTCTCCCTCGGCTGCATAGAGTTCATTTCATCTTCTCTTCTTAGTAACTATCCCCACACTACACTTTCTCAGAAAACTTACCCAACATGCAAACCTGTCAAATCATTGCTCAGTAAAATTTGCTGTGCTGCTGTAACCTAATATTTTTTTTTCCATAATCCATCCCCAAGTCCACAGAACTCATCACAAACTCCAAGTCTGCAGAACTCCTCATTTAATACGTTTACACTTAATGATAGTACTAATGTGGTTAGACTTATATCTGTCATTCTCCCCCCATTTCTTGTCTTTTTTATTCTTCTGTTTCTTCTTTACTGACTGTGTTTGTACTAGATGTATATTTTTTAATGTAACATTTTAAAATTACTTCCTAGCAATTGCTCTAGTCTAGAACTTACAATTAATTTATCAAAGTCTACTACAGATTTATATTACCTAATTCTAGTGAAATAATAAAACTTTAATTATTTTTTATTGTACAGCTCTATTCACTGCCCTTTTGTGTTATTTCTATATGCATATTAAATATATATTACAAATCCATCAATACCTTATAACTTTACATAATTTCTTTATATGTCTTTTGAATAAGTTTAGTAAAGAAAGGAGAAAAAGTATATTTTTATAAAATATTTCAGTATATTTTTATGAGCTTTTCTAATTCTCTTTGATTCTTCCTGTGTATTGGAGTTACCATATTATGTCATTTTATCACTTCAGTATAACTTTTCTGCCTCCTTCATTATTTTATTGTCAGATTATTACATTTCCATATATTTTCAGCTATTGAATACAAATAGTGCATATTACTTATAAAATTATGTTTTTTATAGTTTGGAATTCATTGAGGATACAAAGGATTAAGGTTATACTGATTGCATTTGTTAAAGTTCCTCTTATAAATTGTTTTCCATCCCGAAGAGGTGTGCCATACACTGTGACACCATCATGTCTCTCCCTCCTCTCCTCTCCCACTCCCTCATTCCCCTACTCCTCACTTTATCTTAGATCATCTACTGCCTTCATATTAGAATTGAGGACATTGGATTCTTGCTTCTCCATTTGTATGATGCTTTACTAAGAAGAATGTGTTCCAACTCAGTCCAAGTTGATAGAAAAGATATAAAGTCTCCATCATTTTTAATGGATGAATAGTATTTCATAGTATACTTTTAACACAGTTGTTAATCTATTCCTGGGTTTGTGGGCATTTAGGTTGGTTTCATACTTTGGCAATTTTAAATGGAGCTGTGAAAAACAGTCTAGTAAAAATGACCTTATGATCAAAATGGTCGCTTTTTCTTCTGAGTAGATGCCTAGTAATGGGATTGCAGGATCAAATGGAAAGTGTAATTTGAGTTCTTTGAGAATTCTCCATACTTCCTTTAAAAATACTGTATTAATTTGCAGTTTCACCAGCAGTGTAAAAGTGTTCCCTTCTTTCCAAATCCATGCCAACATCTTCAGCTTTGAGATTTTATGATGTGCGCCATTTTCACTGGGTTCAGTTGATATGTCAGGGTGGTTTTGATTTCCATTTCTTTGATGATTAGGGATGACTAGCATTTTTTTTTCATATGTTTATTAGTTATTTGTCTGCTTTTATTTTCTTCAGTTAAATTTTTTTTTGGGGAGGAGGGGAATATATTTTGCTGCACTTATCACTCCATCAATCAAGCAGTTGACCACAATTGATTTTTGTACATTAATTTTGCTTTCTGAACCCCTACTAAATTAACTCATTAGTTACAGTAATGTTTTTGTGGATTTTACCATATTTTCTACAGAGATATTCATATAGTCTTAAAAACAAGAAAAATTTGCTTTTACCTATTGTATGATTTTTATTTCTTTTTCTGCCTTATTTTCTTGATTAGAACCCCCAGCACAATATTAAGTAGAAATGATAAGAGCAGACATCCTTTTCTCATTTCCATTCTTAGGGGGAAGCATTCAGTCTTTTACCATTATGTACAATGTTAGTTGAAAATGTTTTCTTTTCTTTTTATTTCTTTGAGACAGATGTCACCCTCACTATGTCACCCTCGGTAGAGTGCCATGGTATTACAGCTCACAGCAATCTCAAACTATTGGGCTTAAGCGATTCTCTTGCCTCAGCCTCCCAAGTAGCTGTGACTACAGGTGTCTGCCACAATGCCCAGCTATTTTTTATTGCAGTTGACATTATTGTTTAGCTGGCCCAGGCTGGGTTTGAACCTGTCAATCTAGGTGTATGTGGCTGGCACCATAACCACTGTGCTGCAGGAGCTGAGCCTAGCTGAAAAGTTTTTTCATAGGTGCCATTATCATCGTGTTTAAGAAGTACTCTTTTATTCTCAATTTGATGAGAGTTTTTTTTTTTTTTTTTTTTTTAAACAGTAACAGTTATTGGATATTTTCAAATGTTTTTCTGACTTATTGAAGGGACAATATTTTATTTGTGTTACTATGGTAATATTGTGATTTACACTGATTTTTTTTCTAATGTTAAAACATCCTTGCACTTGGTCATGTAATATTTGAGATTTATCAATTTTGTTGGTCTTCTTTATAAAAATTGTCTTTTCTGTTTTCTATTTTTTCTTTCAGTTTTAATCTTCATTATTTCCTTGCTTGTTTTGTTGTGAGTTTAATTTATTCTTTTTTTTATAGTTCTTAAAGCAGAATCTAAAGTCTTTGATATGCAAGCTATCTACTATTTTAAAAGGCATTTAGTGTTAACAATTTCCATCTAAGGTTTAATCCAATTTGAACTGGATTTTCTGATACCTGAAACTGAAAACACTAAAATTGATAAATAAGTGGTTCAGTTTTCTTATGATCAGCAAATCATTTCACACAAATACTACAACCTAGGATACAAAGTACACCTGTAGACTGACTTAATTTTTTTTTTTTTTCTCTAAATGATTATAGTTTGTCTTCATTCATTCTTGGGGATAAGATTTGAACACCTTTGCCATAAGTTTTAAATCTATAGTCAGAATAGAAAGACACTATGTAAAATTTTTATGCCCATCGCTCTCTTTTATAGCACTCTGACATTCAGACTTTTGAGGGTTCTATAGAAAATCATCCTTCTACTATATGACAATATATTGAAAGCTTTGGTAATCCTTGGTCTTCTTGTCATGACCCTACTGGCATATAACCTTTACCCTATCAGAAAGGTTGGGTTGGAGTGATTAAACCTCAGGCTTTTCAGTCTGGTGTGCCTTGGGGGAAGAGCTTCCAGCCTTCTGAGTGAAACCTGGGTGAAAAATAGAGCTTTGGACTTTCTTTCCAAGTAAATGAATCTCAGTTCCTTAAATTATCTTAGGATGTCACACTACCTGCTTTAAACTCTTCTCTTAAAAAACCTTTTTTCTAGCTGTCAACCCTTCCTTAATTTTCAGCTAAGGTCTATATTAGAAATCTAGATTCATTTCTTTAATATTGTCACTTCATTTTATTCTTATATATAATGAACAGGAAGACTTCCAAGGTGGAGCATGATGGCAGATGGTAAAGACGTTTAGCTCAACTCTCCTGGAATAACATGTGAGAGTGAGTGGGCTAGATCATACCTGGTGTGGAATGTTGGTGTGGTGTGCAGTATAGTAGCAGATTACTGGACTCGGAGTGTAATCCGGAGCTGTGGAGACTGACAGGCAAGTTTCTGCCAGTCTGCCCTGGCAACGGCCAGAGGGCAGTGTCCAGCTCCCCCATGGAAGTCCCAGAAGGAGCCAATTGCAGTATTCAGCTCTTGGGAGAAGATAGGCATTGAGTGGAAAAATTGGTGAAGTGTGGACTCCCAGTCAGAATTTGGTGGCTGGAGTAAGGTTCTGTCTAGAGCAGCTCTGCCACAGTTTGGCAGCAGGGAGACAACCATGTGGGGAAAGTTCCCAGACAGATGGCCCTTGTCATAAAATTCCCCAGAAGTCTGTGTGTGGGGCCTAAAATGTGGTGGTCTGAGTTCCACCTGTGAGGAGTCATCCTACACTCAGGGCAGCCCCAGGATATCCTGCACTCCACGGGAACTGTTGCAGAGACAATCTGAGAATTGCCTCTGAAGATTTTTTGAGATCTGTGGAATTACATTTCAGCAGGGACTGAGTGTCAAGAAGGCAAATGGCCATCATCAAGAACAATGTAAGCTGGGAAACAGGTATAAGCCTGGGAACCAATCACATCTCCCCCTGGTGTTCATAACGTATATTGCAACATGAATATATTCCTACTGAAGTTGATCCTATGGCATCTATATGTGTGTGTATACACACACACACACACACATATATATTATACACATCTTATATATATATATAACATACACATCTCTCTCTCTCTTCTTTCCTTCCTCTCATGGTGGCTGAGATTGGTTACATCAAGCCAATTGAGCTTTGTTTTTTCTCTTATTTTAATGTGTTTTGTTTTTTGTTAAATCCTCTAGTTGGCTCTTTTCCTATCTCCAATTTTTACATTCAACAGCAGCAATTACTCCTGTATTTTTTTATCTTTTATCTTTTTCTTTTTATTGATTACAGAACCTTAGCTTGATCTATTCTCTCTTCCTACTCCACCCCTCAACATTCTTTCAGATGACACTCTTCTAAACTTCTCATCTTTCCCACATAATGTGTTTTTGCATCAGCTAAAGCTTTCTTTCTTTCTTTCTTTCTTTCTTTCTTTCTTTCTTTCTTTCTTTCTTTCTTTCTTTCTTTCTTTCTTTCTTTCTTTCTTTCTCTGTTGGCCACAGGAAGAATGTATTAGGAAGACGATGCTGAAGAACTTTTCTATTATTCCATTTTTTTCTCTGTATTTTTTCTTTATACACACTCAAATTTTCTTTCTTGTGTTTTGTGTTTGTTCTTTATCTTTTTTTTCCTAATTTTGGGCAGAAGAAGAGTCTGAATGTGTTCAGTCTGGTAAGGAGTGCCTGGTTTTGAGGAACTTACTTAGCCCAGCTCCTCAAACCCTTGAGCTATAGACATACTTTTAGCATTGGGCTGAACAATAGTATTTCTTCTATTCCTCTCATCTTTTCTTTCCATCCTCCTTCTCTCCTGTTCCTCATTTATTTATTTATTTTTTTATTTAATTAATTTTTTTTTTTTTTTTTTGCAGTTTTGGCTTGGGCCGGGTTTGAACCCACCAGCTCTGGAATACGGGGCCAGTGTCCTATCCTTTGAGCCACAGGTGCCGCCCGGTTCCTCAATTATTTTTTCCTGTCAGACCTCCTTCCCTCTTTTTCTTTTCTTTTATTTTCTTTTCTTTGTTTTTAATTTCCCTAAATCTTTCCTTTTTTTCATCTCCCTTTCTTTTTCCTTTACTCTTGCTTCTCCTTGCTTGCTCCAACCCTTCTCCACTTTCTGACTCCATGTCAAGAGGACTCTTTTGCTGTTGTTGTTGCTTTTAAAAACCTGCCTTTTATTTTTTATTTATTTTTTTTTATTAAATCATAGCTGTGTACATTTATGTGATCATGGGGCACCATACACTAGTTTCATAGACCGTTTGACACATTTTCATCACACTGGTTAACATAGCCTTCCTGGCATTTTCTTAGTTATTGTGCTAAGACATTTACATTCCATATTTGCTAAGTTTCACATATACCCTTGTAAGATGCACCATAGGTGTCATAGTTTTCTTTATAGAGGTCCTTCACTTCTTTTGTGAGGTGTATTCCTAGGAATTTCATTTTCTTTAGAGCTACTAAGAAGGGTACTATGTCCTTGATTTCCTTCTCAGCTTGGCTGTTATTGGCATATAGAAAGGCTACCGATCAGTGGACATTGATTTTATATCCTGAGATGTTACTGTATTTTTGTCACTTCTAGGAGTCTTGTGGTGAATCTTTGGGGTTCTCTAAGTATAAAATTATATCATTGGCAAAGAGGGAGAGTTTCACTTCCTCTGCCCCCATTTGGATGCCTTTACTTTCCTTCTCTTGCCTGATTGTATTGTCTAGAACTTCCAGCACTACGTTGAATAGTAGTGACCATAGACGACACCCTTGTCTTATTCCAGTCCTGCATGGAAAAGCTTTCAGTTTTACTCCATTCAGTATAATATTAGCTGTGGGTTTGTCATAGATGGCTTCGATCAGGTTAAGGAATGTGCCGCCAATGCTTATATTCTTCAGCATTCTAATTAGGAAAGGATGTGGAATTTTATCAAATGCTTTTTTTGCATCTATTAAGAGGATCATATGGTTTTTGTTTTTGTTCCTGTGGATATGGTGAATTATGTTTATAGAATTGCATATGTTAAACTAGTCTTGTATCCCTGGGATGAAACCTACTTGATTGTGATATATGACTTTTTTAATGATAAGCTGAAATCTATTTGCTAGGATTTTATTGAGAATTTTTGCATCTATAACTGGACAGGCACCTTTCTCCACTCACAAAAATTGATTCAAGATGGATAAAAGATCTAAATCTAAGGCATGAAACAATTAAAATCCTCAAAGTGTGGGGAAAACACCAGAAGCTATCACCCTGGGGAAGGACTTTATGAGGAAGACTTCTGTGGCAATTGCAAAAACAACAAAAATAAACAAATGGGACTTAATTAAACTGAAAAGCTTCTGTACAGCTAAGGTGACAATAACCAAAGCAAACAATCTACACATTAGAAAAGGATTTTTGGATATTTTGATTCAGGCAAAAGCTTGATAACTAGGATCCACAGAGAACTCAAATTAATAAACATAAAGAAAGCCAACAATCCCTTGCATCACTGCGCAAGAGAGATGAATAGAACATTCTCTAAAGAAGACAGATGAATGGCTAACAAACATATAAAAAAATGTTCATCATCCCTAATTATTAGAGAAATGCAAATCAAAACCACCCTGAGATATTACCTAACCCCCGTGAGAGTGGCCCTCATCACGAAGTCTCAAAACTGCAGATGCTGGCATGGGTGTGGAGAGAAGGGAACACTTTTACACTGCTGACGGGACTGCGAACTGATACAATCTTTTTGGAAGGAAATATGGAGAACCCTCAAAGAACTCAAGCTAGCCCTCCCATTTGATCCTGCAATCCCATTACTGGGCATCTACCCAAAAGGAAAAAAATCCTTTTACCATGAAGACTCTTGTACTAGACTGTTTATGGCAGCTCAATTTATAATCACCAAAATGTGGAAACAGCCTAAATGCCCACCAACCCAGGAATGGATTGACAAGCTGTGGTATATGTATACGAAATACTACTCAGCCACTAGAAAAAGACAGACTTCACATCGTTTGTATTAACCTGGATGGATGTGGAGCACATTATTCTTAGTAAAACATTATAAGAATGAAGAAATAAGAATCCTATGTACTCAATTCCGATATGAGGACAATTAAGGTCCTAGTACACAGTGGGGGGTGGGGTGGGGGATGGGGAGAGCTGACAGAGGGAAGGAGGGAGGGGGTGGGGTATCAGAGGTTGTGGTATACCTTTGGGGGGAGGGACACAAATATAGGAGGGTCCTTATCAACAAGAGCAATCAATGTAACCTGGTTCTGTGTACCCTCAATGAATCTCCAACAATAAAAAAGAAAAGAGAGAAATGTTCTTTATTATCTTCCTCATGGAACCTCACCTTATAGAAGCTAAACAAACATGAACTGATTGAAAAATCCCCAGAGTTTGGGGTGGCACCTGTGGCTTAAGGAGTAGGGTGCCGGCCCCATATACCAGGGGTGGCAGGTTCAAGCCCGGCCCTGGCCAAAAACTGCAAAAAGAAAAAAAAAGAAAGAAAAGAAAGAAAAATCCCCAGAGTGACATTCATTCTTAAACTGTTAACAACTATATCCTAATGGTCTGCCTTTAATTTAGAACTGAGAAGGGTGCAGAAAGTAAGGGAATAAGCAAATGCCACTGCACATCTACTCAGCTTCCGTTGCTTTGTTACAAAGATACTGGGGAGGACCACCGAATTCTTCACTGAACCAGGCTGGAGAGGGACTCTGTGCCTGGTAAGGCCCCTGAATTCCAAGGTCTTTCTTAATTCCTCTCTTGAGTTAAATGTTGGGGCATTGCCATTTTCTATCCCACTTGGAAGGTTTTCATAGTAAATATAAACTTATTTTCTTGTTAATCAGGATAGTCACTTTTAAATTTACTCCACTTACAGTTACTGTATTTTTACTGCATTCGGAAACCACCCCCCAAAATCATAACAGACTAGGAATCATGGTGTCTCTGAATTCTAGTCAGCTGAGCTATTTATGATCAGGATTGCATAAATTTCAGTCTCCCAAATACAACTGGGATGATATCATGTACAGTGAAATATTGTCCAAGTGTTGTCTAATGAGAACAATATTATTGAGTATCTACTATGTGTCAGGCATTGAAATAAGTTCTGCCGATGCAAGTAAGTGCAAGATTGTCACAGGTGAATAACAAATCAAACAAGAAATGTTAATAAATTTTACAAGTGTCATAATAAAAGAAATAAAATCTGGTCCTTTTTACTCTTTCTGTATTCCTTTCTGTCTAATAAAATCCTATCTTACTACTACTGTGTTTTCTTCTCAGATTTTTATGTTTTTAATTCTTGCATATAGGTCTACCATCCACTTTTAGTTAGTCATTATATATGACATGAGAGAGAGTCCAAATTCATTCTTTTGTATGTGGCATGCAATGTTTAGCTATCTTTTTTTAAAGACTGTTATTTTCTTCATTTAATTGCTTTAGCACCCTTGTTGAAATCAATTGACCACAAATGTAAGAGTATATCTGGCACTTTTGTTATTTTTCTTATTACTTGAAAGTTAATTTTTGTGTTGCTATTTTAAATGAGTGGACACTGTATAGCTGCTATTTCAACTCCATATCTACCTCTCTTCTCCTTTGACCACTTCGTATTATATGAACTCAAAAAATGAGATATCCATCTTTAGCCTCCCTTAGACCAAGGGGTGGTCATGGGCCCTAATTCTGGTGCATATGGTATAAATGGAAGGATTTGAGCATGAGCTTTTTCTTATCTGATAGACTATATACATATATATGTACATATGTGTATGTGAATGACTAGTGTTAATTTCCTTCCTATTTCTTCATACCTTGACTGCAGGACATGACTCTTGGAGGTTCATCACCTATCTGGTGTTTGTGACAGAAAGGTCAAGGATTTCCAAGAGACGCCTATACTGATGTCATTAAGCACCTGAATCAATAGTGTAATAAATATTTTCTCACTTTACATTTGTATCCTGACTTTTAATATTCTTTTCGATGTTCTGAATTTTTTTTATATTGTCATATTTATCTGTGGCCCAACTATTTCTAGACTTTGTTTCATGTATGAAAAATAAACCACCGTTAGTTTGGTTTCCTATTACCTTTAACTGATTGCTTTCCTAATGGAAACAGGGTTCTTTCCTTGTTCCAAATATTTTTAATATTATTGTTCCAAATCTTAGTAACTATTGAAGATGATGATGGGCAAATGTTGTTCCAATAGTATTAAAAAATATTATTCTAATATCTAATATTTTTAAAGATAAGAGATAATAAAGATAATAGATTTCTGAATATTAATTACTCATCCGCTCTTCTGAAATCTTTTGTCATTTGTAATAGTAGTTCATTGCTTCTGCATCATTTCTTTTTAAACAGGATATTATGAAAATTTTTGAACAAAAAAGAAGAGAATCGACTCCGCACCCATAACTCAGTGGTTAGGGCACCAGCTACATACACTGGGGATGGCAGGTTCGAACCCAGCCAGAGCCTGCTAAACAACCGTGACAACCACAACCAAAAAATAGCTGGGCATTGTGGTGAGCACCTGTAGTCCCAGCTACTTGAGAGACTGAGGCAAGAGAATCGCTTCAGCCCAAGAGTTTGAAGTTGTGTGAGCTGTGACGCCATGGCACTCTACTGAGGGCAACGACATAGTGAGACTGGGTCTCCAAAAAAAAGAAGAAGAAGAAGAAGAAGAAGAAGAAGAAGAAGAAGAAGAAGAAAAGAAATAATCATGTAATGAACTGCATTTGCCCATCATCATCTTCAATAGTTACCAAGATTTGCCAATCTTTTTAAAATTTGTCTTTACACTTTTTCCCCTGGAGTATTTAAAATCAAATTTCAGATGTATTTTTTTTTTAACCACAAATAAGAATTCTATTGTATCTTGCATTATTTGTACTTCTTTTGAATTACCAAATCATAAAATGTAATGAAGTGGGGTTTTATTGCCCTTATATGTGTTTTTAGCTTTTAACACAAGTCATTTTTTCTTTCTTTCTTTCTTTTTTTTTTTTTTGTAGAGACAGAGTCTCATTTTATGGCCCTTGGTAGAGTGCTGTGGCATCACACAGCTGACAGCAATCTCCAACTCCTGGGCTTAGGCAATTCTCTTGCCTCAGCCTCCGGAGTAGCTGGGACTACAGGCGCTCACCACAATGCCTGGCTATTTTTTTGTTGCAGTTTGGCCAGGGCCGGGTTCGAACCTGCCACCCTCGGTATATGGGGCTGGCACACTACCGACTGAGCCACAGGCACTGCCCACAAGTCATTTTTTCTTAAGGAATAATTTTGTGCTGAGAGAAGATGGAATATACTTTTATTTCTTCTTAATGAAATTGTTCTTTCTTCATAAGTATTGGAATCATTGCTTCTCTTAAAAAAATGGCAATCTTTTAAGAGATCAAAATTTTATAGAAGAGGAATGTAGTATCTAAAGACAAAGTATGATGGTTAATTTTATGTACCAACTTAACTATGCCATGGTGCCTGGTTGTTTTGTCAAGCATCTAAATGGTGCTGTGAAGATAATTTTTAGATATGATCAATATTTAAATCAGAAGACTTTGAGTAAATTAGAGTACACTCCATAATGCAAATGGTCCTTATCTCATTAATTAAAAACCTTAAAAAAAAAGACAGTCCCCTGTAAGAAATTAATTCTGCCCTTAGATTGCCTTTGGACTCAAGGCTGCCATATCATCTCTTGCTGGAATTTCCCACCTCCTCCATTGATTTCAGACTTTGCCAGTCACCACAATTTTTTAAAATTTCTCTCTCTCTACACACACACACTATTGGTTCTGTTTTTCTGAAGAATGTTGACTGAAACAGAAAGAAGGTAATCAATTTATAAGAGAAAAGCATCTGCTACAACTCTCAAGAGATCAGCAAGAGCTGAAGGTTCAAGTAGACTTCTAGACTCCTAAATCTGATTTCAATTCTCAGGGCCACTCTTTCCCCCATCGATTTCCTAAAAGTCATATAAGCAACCTGAAGAAGTTATAAATGTCACTGATTTAATAGTTCAACCATCCACCAATTAAAGCTATAAATGCCCTTCAAGGAAAAAAGTATTCTTTTATTATGGTCACAGAAAGCCTAAGGCTTTTATTTATACCTTTAGCAAATGTTTACAGTCTTATTTCTTTAACATTTCACCGCATAATATATGACTGCTTTTCCCTTCCCACCCACCATTTCTCTTAGGCCCTTCATATTAACCACATGGCAGGGCAACTCAGTCTCCAAGTCTGCCTTTTAGTGGATCCTTCATTCCAGGTGATAACTTATTTCATGTTTTAGAGAGTCTTGCCAAGCACTGACTGATTTCCTTTCTTGAATGATTAAATTCTCCCAGTTTTGCCACACTTTGCTGAGGTCTTATTTTCTGTAATGCACTCTGGTTCTAAGTGTCTTTGTGAGAAGTGATCTAATCAACTTATTTCTACTGATCTAGTTTGTCCTCTCTTTGTACTTGAAGGCCCAATATAGACAAGAAATAAAAGAAATTTGCTTTTTCCCCCCCATCTACATACCAGGATATATTTTATTTCAAATTAACAAGAGGTCACTGGTCATAACCTAAGGGTAAACTGTGCAAGGATTTCCCTACTCTATAGTCTGCTGTATCTCATTTTTCCTAAATATAAAAAGAATAAACTATAATCATCACTAAATGATCTTGAGGCACATTTAATTTTCTCTAGCCACTAGACTTTGTAGAAACTACTAAATGGAGTCAAATTACAGGTAGGCTCAGAGGAACGTCATTGTTGGTAAATAAAAAGATGTCTAGTCTTTCTCATCAATCCCAAGGACTGAGGATCAGCAAATAAAATAATTTTCTCCAGGTTTCAGCTCTCTGCTCACTTCTGGGCTCTTAGAAAATAGCCCATTTTATTTCGGCCTTTTGCTCCTCTTAATATTCTTTGGACAGAGAAACTACTGAAAATGAGATTTGATTTACCCTAATTAAAATAGCCATCTTCTGAAATATTATTTAAAATATCCTTATTTTCCTAGTAGGTATCCAGAGTCACATGATCAATTAAGACTAGCCCCAGTTATCAGGGTCAAATCCCCTTTTCCATGAGGTAAATGTATTTCAGAAAATTTACTGTCTTTCCCTGATTTAAGATTAGGTCAGAATAATCTCGGCCCACTGACAGCCCCAAATTCAAATTGGTGGAAGTAGGGTTAATCTCTTCTGCCCCAGAATTCCCTAAGTAATCCACTTTACTTACTAAGTAATCCACATCCTTCCCAGCAATCAGCAAATTATGGATCTCAGTGAGTATGAAAAGGAAGTAAGGAATAATTACAATTCAAAACTAGTTACTAGGTAGAACTCTTGGTATCTCACAATTGTTAAGCTTGGCTGTGGGTAATTAAGCACATTGAAAATGTGAGGAACAAGCAGGGAAAAGGTCTGGCGACTATTTCTTCATTGACCACCCAGTTGGTACATGCTGTGGCTACTTCAGAGTGCTCTATTATTTTGAAGCTACATCAGAGTTGCACTGTGGTAGGTAGTAATAAATATTAGCAAGAGCAATTGCTCAATAATTGAAAGCACAGGATGATTTATACTGCAGCTAATAGAAGATAATAGAATGCAAGCTTTAGGGCATCACATGGGCCCATTTGAAGACCCATAGGTTAATTTTGTGCTTTTTCTCACGTGGCACAAGCACTGCATCCACAATGCAATATTGTTCTGTGACCAAAACAATAGAGCCTGACATAAAGGATGGTAGCCATTACTATTTTTAAAGAATTTGGTCCCTACTGCTTGAGTCCTGTCTATGAACTCTTGACTTAAACACAGCCAGGCAGGGGCCAAGACTGGGTTTGTTGGAGACCTGGCTGAGAAAAAAAAAAAAAAACACACACAGGAAAACTGTTTTCCAAACTTCCTTTATGTGCTAATGCATAGTATGACAGAGCTTCTGTCACAAGTTGGAAGTTGAGATGAAAGCATGGGAGACACAATAAATGCTACTGCATTTCAAAAGGGAACTGGACCATCTGAAAAATGTGCTAAGGGGCTACCCAAAGAAATTCCTACCCACGTGAATGGTAAAATAGTGCCAGATTTAAAAATATAAGTGGATTTTGTTGTTATTGTTGTTGAGAGGGAGAATTGAAATAAGCACCTTTTGAATCAGTAAGGCAAATTTTGGAGATTTCAAAAGACGTAAGTGTGAACACTATGAGCTCACTGGCAAAATGCAATCACTGAAGGAAAAATACGTTTGTGTCAAAATGCTTCTATTTCACTCCTTTGGTATGATTTCTGAGAGAACATTTGGAGAAGTTAAATTTATCGGTATCTTCAGAGCCGCAGGTCTGGGAGGAGCACTTTCTTTCCAGAGAGCTTGTGGAAAATCCATTTTTCTGTCATGGAGCCTCTAAATGTGAAACCTGAGACAGGAGCTCAGCCTACCGCCCCCTCCTTCACCCAACCCCCAGCACCAAACTAAGTGAAAAGACTAATTCGTTCACCAATCTTCTCATTAGGATTTATATAGATAAATGTCAGTAATTATTTTATGGAACAGGGTTCAAAGTCACTTTTGTTTTTTCCTTTGTGGATCACCATATATAAACCCTGCTAAGGACGAAGAGGAATAACATTTTAAAAGGGAAAGAACTACAACACAAGCAAGATATAAGTACCTAGGGGGCAAAGAGATTAATTTTCATATTCTACAGAAAGGGTTGTGATTGTAAGGTAGGCGAAAGATGTTTCCTGAGAGGGATAACAACGTGCACAGATGTTTATCAAGAGGGATGCAAAAGGATGGAGATGCTGGGGATCGAACCCGGGACCTCATGCATGCTAAGCATGCGCTCTACCACTGAGCTACATCCCCACTACAAGAAATGAGGAATTTCCAAACTAATTTCATGAAATAAGACAGAAATTTGCTGTTAGTCTTTAAGGTTTATATTTGCTACTTTGCAAACAAACGTTAGAATTTTCGTTTTCCCTCTTTATAGAACTCTATGACCAAGAACTTTTATTAACCTGCATCTTGCAGACATTCGGTAGCTAATAGAAACAGACTGAAGTCAGAAACCTCAGGAAGACACATTCTTCCAGACTCTTCCTTTTTGTCTGTTTTTCTCTTAAAAAAAAAAAAAAAAAAAAAAAAAAGATATTCTAGACAAAGGCAGGCTACGTACAGGAAAGATAGAAAATGCTTTGCCAGGGACTGGCTAAATATAGAAACTACTGAACAAGCTGCCAGTTCTTTTCCCCATCTCCGCATCCTATTCCTGGACTCCAGAAAACCATTGTGCACCTTTTCTTAGAAAACCGGAGCCTGTGGAGGGATTCTTATTACAAAAATAAACTCGTTTCACTCTGTTAGCAACCGGATGGGTTAAAATGTAAAGATGTTGGATTGCCTCCCGCGGCCTCTTGATGCCTATTTTATTCAGAGAACACAAATAAAAACCTGAGAATACAAATCCTCAGATCCTGCTCTGATGGAGCAAGAGTCAGGAAGGAAGTTAGAACGTTACTTCTGCAATGGAGGCTAAATCTCTGCTTCCGTGGTGCCTTATTTTCTGTAGAGGGAGTGGTTCTCTTATATCGAACCCCTTTCTCACTGAGGGACCACACAGGAGGTTTTTCCCCTGCCTAAAATGTTCAGGAGGTCCTCTGATCCGACGACCTGTGGGCGAATCTGGGCGAATGGATAGGAACCCCAAGTGGAAACGTGAGTAGGGCTGGACGGAGGTGTGGAAGTAAGTGTTCAGCCGGCTGAGGTTGGGAGAGGGAGCTAAGTATATCGAAGAATAGAAAAGTGGCTTAACAAAATGACACAATTCTCATTCTGTTTGGACTTTCAGCCTCCAGAACCACAAGAAATAAATGTTTGTTATAGTACTGTTACAGCATGCTGAACTGACTAAAATATAGGGTTTATTAGAGGAATACACATATCAATGAATATTGTGAGATGCATTAATCTAATTCAATACATTAGGGGATTAAAAGAGGAAAAATGTATAATAATTTCAATACTTCCAGGAAAGCTTCCTTGCTGCTAATAGGAAAATAAAAGTAATAGTCCTGAATGTCTTTTCCAGCTCTGACACATAATTAACCATGGACCCCTCTAGACTCCAGTATGCACTTGAAGACAAGGAGCAAATCTTATAAAAGCCCCAGACAACTATTAACCTATTCCCGGAATGAAGATTTTCTGAAGCTATAGCTATGTTTCTTGTTTCTTCCAACATGATTCACTTTAGCTTTTAAAACTGATAAGTGGGAGAAATAGAAATGGTCTACATCAGGTCTCACAGTAGTAGAAAAGCATTCTAATTCCGTAGTCTAATTTCAGAGTCCATGTTCTTGAAAACTATACTGTATGGATTTATTATTTTGGTATAATTCTGATTTGTGGCAATATCCAGAGCAGAGCCACAGGGTGTGAGTGGCTAATGTAGAGTGGAAATAATTATTATTGGAAAAGAGAGATCAAAGGAATGAGGATTTAGGGTGCTGGATGATCAGTCCACATGACTGCTGAAGTTACCAAAGGTGAATGGAAGAAACCAGGCACCAGGTCTCCATTAAATTAGGAAGAGCCTTCTTAGTGAGAAATGTGAGACAGTTGTGTAAAGAAAAGCCTGTAAGGGATATGGTTTTTATTTTTTATTTATTTATTATTTTATTTTATTCATTTGCAGTTTCTGCCCAGGGCTGGGTTTGAACCCACCACCTCTGCATATGGGCTGGGAGCCCTACTCCTTTGAGCCACAGGCACTGCCCAGGGATAGGGTTTTTTAAAATGAAGGTAGAAATGTGATGATTTGGGAAATAAGAATGTAGTTTCTGGAGGTTTCATCAGCCTCCTAATCCTAAGGTCATAAGAATCCTAAGAACATATAGTTTGTACTTTAAAAAGCAATGTCATTACAACTTGATCTAGATTTAAGTTAAGGAGAGAACATTTAGATAAGTGGTTGAGAATAGTCCATTGTTAACCTGGAAAGTTACAAAGAGCAGAGTTGAAATATACCAGAGAGACAAAATTCAAGTTTACATCATGGCAGGACAGAGGAGTATGGAGATGAAGGTGTAGGTAGAAAATTAAAGGGACATAAATGTGGTGGTGAACTGAGATAGCAGGAATGTGAGACAGTAAATATAGCTTATCAAAAATTTTCCAAATGAATTTAATATTCTCCACAGCCTAAAAGATACTACTGGATGTGGAAAAAATGGGTGGGAAGAAGTGGTTAATTGAGAAAAGAAAAGATTGAGAAAAATAGGGTTCTTAGAATTTAGCTTCATCCTTGAGGTAGTTCCTGCTGGATCTCCATCTCTCAGAAAAAATCAGTGGTACCTACAATTCAGGCCCCTGAGAAGTTTCAGTCACTGACTACTCTTACTCTGGTTTCTAAGAAATGATCATAGGACAAGTCTTTTTGTTCTGAAACTTGCTCCTCAGTCAAATTCCCAACAACTCATCTAGACCAATTCAAGAATATCTGAACTAGTCTTGCTTACATCTCATTTCATGACCATTCCCAGTCCATTTTCTACATTATTTAGAGAATTAAATTTGTAAAATTCAAATTTGATTGTGATCATCTCTTGTTTGTAGTGTTTCATTGTCTTCTCATTGCCTACTGAGTCCTCTCGGAAAGTATACATAAAGGCATTGTCATTGGAAACTTTTGTTTTCTTTTGGTGACTGAATTTTTTTTATTATGTTTAGGGAATTTGACATTTTTAGAGTGAGATTCTCACTTTCTAAGACTATTGACATTGATTTAAACCCAGCCAACTAGCTATTCTTTTCATTTAAGTTAATCATATTTGCTGTTTGCTTTTTGCGATCAAAACATTGGCTGAAAAAAATAAAATTTAATTAAAAAAATACACTGGCTGATACACAGTTCAAAACCCTTGATAAGCTTTAGAGTGCTGTGTCTTCTGCATCATCTCCTATGGCTTCCCAGTCTCATTCTATGATCTAGACAAATGTAACCACCTAACTTATCCAACATTTTGTGTCATGCAGTCACACCACATGCGAGATGTTTATTCTGACAAGAATAAAACTGTGATCCTCATTTCCAGCTATAAGATATCCCCTCATTCTTTAACACACATAACAAGTATCACTTCTTTTGTGATACTTCCCTGATCTATCTCCTGGAGTAAAGTTGATGCTACCCTCTTCTGTGTTTTAGGGTAACCTTTTATAAACCCCCATGGTAATTTGTCACAGAGTGACAAATATTGTTTATATATTGACTTTTCCTCATTTGACTTACAGTTGTATCTCCTAACTTAGCATAGTTACATAGTAAAACAGAAGAAACATTCAACAAATGTTTTTCTAAATACATTATAAGATTTCCTGTTAATAAAAACAGAGAAATACATTTTACCATTGTTACCATCAGTAGGAACAAAGAACAAGGAAAAGGAAAGAGAATTTTATTAATTAACTGGCAAATGAGGAGGGCAACATATTAGCATCTCAAAAGAACACCATTCTGACTTTAAGCAGGAAAACAGGGCTTTTTAAAAGTTTTTCTTTTACTGGAATTGGGCTTGAGTTTATATCAACAGTGTCACATGTCATGGCTTTGAGCTAGCGCTGTTTAACCATAATTGGTGGTTCCCCATAGACCTTATCTCCACTGATTATGATCTTGTGACAATTCTGTTGAGCCATCTCCTGTGGTTTAAGATACTAGAACAACAGCAAAGAACAGTTCATAAAACATTTCATTGCCTTTTTCCAGACCTTTACCTCTGTTACACCATTTTAGTGTATGGCTTAATGTGAACAGAAACAATAAAGTAAATTTAGTATTAATATTCTAAATCACTCCATTGAATCAAGTAATGAACATAGGTGTAACACAGAAATCACATAAGCCTAAAATTAATTGATTTACAGTTGCCCAGAATACAACCTCAGCTGGGTTCTCAGTGTTGTCAAGAAATCTACTTGTGCCTTCCATTTCCACAGATTATTTCTAACCTTTACAGCTTTCCCAAACCCCCTGTATTGCACTATGACAGCTCTCTTACACAGAAATCTTGAGTAAGGCTAAAGATGCAGTGAGAAATTGGTAAGCAGGCTAGTAAGTATAGCACAAGATCCACATGATTTTATGGTCCTAGGGTGAACCCTTGAGTACTGATAAGCAACTTCCACCTCTGTATTAAAAAAGACTTGCTACTTCCTGTTTCTCCACCCCACATCAGGCCCCTGCAAAAAATTATCAGGAGACATTTCAGTTTTACTATTTACCATTGGAAAGTGGGAATGGATGGGACCTCTCATTTAATTGAGTTTAAATCATTCTTTGATGGGCAACCCTATTCCTTGGATGCTTTCATAAAATGAATTTCCTTCTCAGCTGTTCCTTTATATTGCTCACTGCATGATAAAACACCTAAAGGAAATTTCCAGGAAGCAGAACATGTGGCAGTGGCTAGTTAACGAAATGAAAGAAAAATAAACAAAACAGGAAATCACCGGACCTGAAGGAAATGATAAAGACAAAAATGAGAATCTATGTATTTTATAACTCTAGGCCAGAGGCTGAAATAAACCAAAACAAGATTGGAGATGCCAGGGATCGAACCCGGGGCCTCATACATGCGAAGCATGCGCTCTACCACTGAGCTACATCCCCTGATACGAGAACAACAAAGTAGCAGCTTTCCTGTCCTTTTAAAAATTCCAAGTGCTTCACATCATTATTTTGCATTTAGTCAGCGAGTGGCTGGCCTGGCCTTGATGATGAATTCCACCTACAGCCTCACTCCGAGTAGACTCCTTGCAGGACACCCCAACAACATCTAGCTCGTGTGGTTACTGAGAGCAGAATAGAATTTTATAGTTTTAGCATACAAGTGGCTCTTCTCGTGTTGGCTCAATCGAATCCCAGGGGGGAAAAATTAAGGTAGTTCAGGACTCTTTGAAAGTTTTTCTCCTAGCCCAGTGCCCAAATTCCTAGCAGGTGAGTAGGTTGAAGGGACAAATGCAACTTTGGAGCTGTCGCTCTCCATCTGGACCTGCTTGGAGAAGAAATCGTCCAGAAGGATGAAAACGTGAGAATCCTGTCCTGATCTTTCCCCACCTAGCCCACCCGACACCAGAGCTTTATTCGCTTTATCTGGAAACTGTGGCTTCACCAAGAATCCTAATTTAAGAAGGTGCATTTGATTGCTTCCCCCTTTTCTTGATCCACGCATCAGCTTTACTTTACCCTTCTCTGACTCTCCGCACGACGAACCTGGACGAAATGGCTTTACCCACGATCCGCGCAGGCTAAGAGTGCCTGCAGCTGCAGCTGCACCGCTGTGATCCGCTGACAGCGCCTCTCTGCCCTGATGTTTCCTGGAGCAGCTACGGACACAAAGGTTCTGTCTCTTGTTTCAGAAGTTATAAAGCAGAGAATAGCTACTCTTCAAAAGTAAAGTTACGATACCAAAGGCACGATCAATAAAAGAAGTAATTGATTAGGTGGACTTCACTACAATTTTAAAAGTTAGCTCTGCGAAAGACACTTTCAAGAGACCAAGAGGACAAGCCACAGACTGGGAGAAAATATTTCCAAAACGTATTTCTGATGCTAAAGAACTGGTACCCAAAATATACAAAGAGCTCTTAAAGCTTAACAATAAGAAAACAAACAACCTGATTAAATAGGCAAAAAATGTGAACAAACAATTCCCGAAGAAGATACACAGATAGCAAATAAGCATATGAAAAGATGCTCCACACCACATGTCATCAGGGAAATGCAAGTTAAAACAGTAGGTTACTGTACACACCTTTTAGAATAGCCCAAATCCAGAACACTGACACTAAATGCTGAGGAGGATGTGGAACAAAAGGAAGTCAAAATGATACAACCACTTTGGCAGACAGTTGGGCAGTTTCTTGCCAAGTTAAACATACTCATACCATGGGATCCAGCAATCAAGCTTTTTAGTGTCTATCTGGAGGAGTTGATATCAAACCAGCACATGGATGTTTATAGCAGTTTTATTCATAATTGCCATACTTGGAAACTACCAAGATGTCTTTCAGCAGGTGAATGGCTAAATTAACTGTGCTACATTTAAACAGAACAGTATTGAGTGCTAAAAAGAAATGAGCTATCAAGCCATGAAAAGATACAGAAAAAAATTTAAGTTTTTATTACTAAGTGAAAGAAGCCAATCTGAAAAGCCAATTGTACTGAATAATTCCAGCTATATGGTGTAGTGGAAAAAGCAAAACTATGGGGACAGTAAAAAGATCAGTTTTTAGGGGGAAGAGATAAATATGTGGAGTACAGAGCATTTGGGAGGCAGTGAAAATACTTCGTATGATACTATAATGGTAGATGTATGTCATTATACCTTTGTCAAAACCCATTAATTGTACAACATCAAGAGTAATGTAAACCATGGTGGGTGATAATGAAGAGTTAATATAGGTTTATAAGTTACAACAAATGTTGGAGGATGTTGATAGTGGGAGAGGCTGCACATGTATGGGATTGGGGCCTTATAGTATATATAGAAAATTTCTGTATTTTCCACTCAGTTTTGCTGTGAATGTAAGGTTACTTAAAAAAAATGAATACCATTAAAAATAAAAGTGACCTCAAGAAGGTGACATGGAAGGTATGCCATTACAGCTGCTGACTCTGCTGGCACCTATCAATGGATGCGGCAAAAGGCAAATGAGAGTCCCTAATGGTATGTTGAGTCCAGGACGTGCCTTTTAGAATGAACTGGGAAGTCCATAAAGCTGTGTCTCCTCATAAAAAAAAATGTGAGTGATCCACTACTGCTTAACTACTGCTAAGGACTTGCTTCTACACTATGAAAACTGCTTCTGCAAAATGGGGTCAAAATCCAGGTCCAAACCTCACCCCTGACTGCTTAGGACATAATTAAAAGATTTTAATGTCTTTTCCTCCCTATGCTTTCACAGTGATTTCCTTCAAACACATGAACCCACTTCAATGTTGTCTTTTTATTTTATTTTGTAACATTATCTTTTCTTTATCTTACTTTATTGTAAGAATTTGGAGTGTAATGCATATGACATGCAAAATACACTGTTGATATTATCAGTAAAAATTCCAGTCAACAGTAAGTTGTTATAAGTTTTGAAGAAGTCAAAAGTTTACTCAGATTTTCAGCTTTGCGGAAAGGTCTGTACCCTAAGTCATTGTTCAAAGGTCAACTGTATTTTGTTTGACCCTCAGAGCAAAATCACAGCATGCATTTAAGGAAGTTCTTAACTTGTAGTCCAACAAGTGCTAACTCTTCTTTAGATGGTCATGAATTCTCACTGAAAGGCAATCCCTGAGACATTTCACATCCTTTCACTAATGACATTTCCCTTAATACAGATCACACTAGACATGGCAACTAGCCCATTGGTTAATTTTTTTTTTTGGGGGGGGGGGTTGGAGGAGGGACAAACAGCAAGATAATCTTCTTAGCAAAAAAAAAAAAAACCAAAACACTCATGACTCTCTTTTCAGTGTACACCAGCTACAGCAAGGCATTTGCCCAACAGGAGGACATTAGCATTTCTGGATGGATGAAAGGCCAGGCTTCTATAAGAACACAGGATGACAGCAGAAGCAGCACAAGGCATGGCAAAGTCACTAAGTGCCTATGATTCAAGAGGCTGGCTGCAATATGCAATGGATTTTTAAATTTGTTTTATTTTTATTTATTAAGGTATAAAATTTACATATCATAAAATTCACCCATTTTGAGTATACAATTCAAGGATTTTTAGTAAGCTTACAGAACTGTGTAGCCATCACCTCAATCCAGTTTTGGGATTTGTGACTTTTCTATCATCTATGCATAATTCATTTTTTCAGTAAGATAATCTTGTTCCTACTAGTAAAATTGCCAACACCTTTCCCTGGAAATTGGAAAATGGAAACTTAACCTCTGTTCCATCAACATTTCCTCTTTAGGTTTAGAAGTAATTGTTAAAAACTTCTTGAGCAACTCTGAAAATTATACCACCTGCATTTGGGACTTCTTTTTATTTTTTTCATATTATTATTAAATCATAGCTGTGTACTTTAATGCGATCATGGGGCACCATACACTGGTTTTATAGACCATTTGACATATTTTCTTTTCTTTTTTTTTTATATATTTTTTTCACTTTATTTTATTTTATTTATTTTTTTTTTTATTATAGATAAAAATATGCACCATAGATGTGGCCCAACCCATCACCCTCCCTCCACCCGAACCTCCCCCCTCCCTTCCCCTTCCTTAGTTTTTTTTATATTTAATAAGCAGCTTTTATTTGTCCAAATTGGCATTCTGCTCCAGAATGACATGGCAAGAATAAGTGTTTAATAGATATATAAAACATCATGTTCAGCCTAAGAATGTTGTGCTTACATCAGAGACGTGTGATTTTGGAGTATGCATTTCTTTATGTCATAATCTTTAGGTTTAGATTTGCATTTCCCTTTCACTAGACCATATCATTTGACATATTTTCATCATACTGGTTAACATAGCCTTCCTGGCATTTTCTTAGTTATTGTGTTAAGACATTTATATTCTACATTTACCAAGTTTCACATGTACCCTTGTAAGATGCACTATAGGTGTAATCTCACCCTCCCTCCGCCCATCCTTCTCCCTCCTTCCCCTCCCTCTCCCCCTTCCCCATATTCTTAGGTTATAACTGGGTTATAGCTTTCATATGAAAGCCATAAATTAGTTTCATAGTAGGGCTGAGTACACTGGATACTTTTTCTTCCATTCTTGAGATACTTTACTCAAGAAGAATATGTTCCAGTTCCATCCATGTAAACATGAAAGAGGTAAAGTCTCCATCTTTCTTTAAGGCTGCATAATATTCCATGGTGTACGTATACCACAGTTTATTAATCCATTCGTGGATAGATGGGCACTTGGGCTTTTTCCATGACTTAGCAATTATGAATTGGGCTGCAATAAACATTCTAGTACAAATATCTTTCTTATAATGTGATTTTTGGTCTTCTGGGTATATATCTAGTAGAGGAATTATAGGACTGAATGGCATATCTATTTTTAGAACTCTAAGTGTTCTCCAAACATCTTTCCAAAAGGAATGTATTAATTTGCATTTCCACCAGCAGTGTAGAAGTGTTCCCTTTTTTCCACATCCACGCCAACATCTCTGGTCTTGGGATTTTGTGATATGGGCTAATCTTACTGGAGTTAGATGATATCTCAAAGTAGTTTTGATTTGCATTTCTCTGATGATTAA
>CAUYPK010062764.1:0-36604 GCA_963574355.1 Loris lydekkerianus | reverse complement strand
ATCAGAGAAAGTCTAGGGATAGGCTGGCTTCAGGTCCAGCTGGATCCACATTCAATGTCATATTCTTCTCAGCAAAGTATCTCAAGAATGGAAGAAAAAGTATCCAATGTACTCAGCCCTACTATGAAACTAATTTATGGCTTTCATATGAAAGCTATAACCCAGATATAACCTAAGAATATGGGGAAAAGGGAGAGGGAGGGGAGGGAGGGAGGAGGATGGTGGAGGAAGGGTGATTGGTGGGATTACACCTGTGGTGCATCTTACAAGGGTACATGTGAAACTTACTAAATGTAGACTATAAATGTCTTAACACAATAACTAAGAAAATGCCAGGAAGGCTATGTTAACCAATTTGATGAAAATATTTCAAATTGTATATAAAACCAGCACATGGTGCCCCGTAACTGCATTAATGTACACAGCTATGATTTAATTAAAAAAAAAAAAAAATCATGACTATGTGTTTTCACAAATTACCTCCAGTGAGTGGACAGAAAAACTGTGGTGCGTTGGGCTCGGTGCCCATAGTACAGTGGTTACGGCACTGGCCACATGCAGAAGCTCGCAGATTAGAACCCAGCCTCATGCCAGCTAAACAACAATGACAACTGCAACAGAAAAACAGCCAGGCATTGTGGCGGGCACCTGTAGTCCCTTCTACTTGGGAGGCTGAGGCAAGAGAATCACTTAAGCCCAAGAGTTGGAGGTTGCTTTGAGCTGTGATGCCATGGTGCTCTACCATGGGTAACCAAGTGAGACTCTGTCTCAAAAAAAGAAAAAAAAACTGGCACGTAGACTGGCTGGGGTACCACCCAGCAGTAAGGTGGAGCAGATGATGGAGGAGCAACAGTGCGGGCACATCCTGACTGCACTCGGCTGAGTGAGAGAAGGCAACCTCAAAAGGCTGCATCATCAGGGCACCATTTTGACAAGAAGGAATTTCTAGCACAGTCGCACAAAAAACTCCTCTATTTCTCAAATGAAACAACTTGCACCAAGTCCAGACTGCCATTAGTACTCTCAACACCATTGGTGTATAAAAAATAAAGATCAGGAATAGGCCTGACGTCACAAACCAGACATTTTAGCAGTTGCTCTGCAACAAAAGTTAGAAATCCTGAATCCAGGACCCCAAATAAACCAACATCCACCAAAAGACGAGTATGTTTACTTTAGGAAGCTGAGTCTTCAAAAGTGATCTCAGCAGGCAGTGAGGAAACAGAAGGATGGACAGGGCTGGCTTCATGACATGCCAACCGGGTACTCCCACTGGGCCCCAAGCTCAGCAGGGACTGTGCTTGGTTTAATGCTCCGTGGTCACGTTCTTCACCTCTGAAATTCTGAAGAGTCTTATCTCTGAATGTGTGCTTTGTAGGTGAAATTGAACGGGGCAAGGATGCACGCACAGGAGAAATGTGTGAATATGCACTCCTTACAGCCCTATTTACATAGACACAGAGCACTTACGATTCCCCAAAGTGCAGAGTTTCCGGGGACCTACATTATGTGGAGATCAGCAGGACTCAAGGGGAGCACAGGTAATCACATTGCACATGTGACGAGTGAGCAGGGGCGCTGTCAGCTCAGAGAAGCCACGCTTTCCCTTCAAGTGGAACTCACTTCAGTTCAGAACAAAAGGCAGAGATGCTGTACAAAGCACAACCAGCAAAGGAACCCTACCCTATCCTTTGCTATCCCTGTTCCTTCCTGTATTAGCCATAATGCTGAAAAGGATGACAAACAAGAAACGGCACAGACTGGACAACACAGAGGTCCTGTTCTGCTCGGTCCTTCCTTACTCACCAGGAAGCTGAAGGCAGAGGGTGCTGGAGGAATGTGGGCATTTTAAGAAGTAAAATAAAAACAGTTCTGTGCAGTGTTTCCATTACTCTGGTAACAATGAAACGCCCCTGCATGCATGAGCTACAAAACACAAATGATATAATTTTGAAGATTCTGCATATGAGTTCATGGCTCTTATAGTTGCATTTAAAACTGGTCTTACACAATATAAAGATAAATAGTATATTAATACGATTTTAAGTTTTCTTTTGCAGGATGGCATTAAATAAATAAAACCATGACGAGTTGATAAAGATCTCAGAAGGAAGAAAAAAGGCTTTATATTTTAGCACTTTTAATGACACTTTTGATTTGATTTTTGAACAGAGGGTTGCATTTTCACTTTGCCTTGAGCCAGTCCTGAGGACACAGGCATTAACCCACCAGGAATATCTTCACACCACAATCCCCAGCTTCCTCCCAACACATAGGGCAGAGGTTAAGAAAGCAGGTTCCACGGACTCTGACTGAATCACAGACAAATTTTATTTTATCTACTCGGTGTTTTTCTAAAAATTTAATTAGTCATACAAAAATCCAGAGTTCTGATTTTTCTTTCAAAATACAATAAGCTTTCACTAGGTTGAGTGTGTATTCCTACCCAGCAATAACCATCTTGGTCAGCATAGCTACTGCTCTCTTTAGCTAGCACCTGCAGCTAAAGCTTGCCACAGTCCCCACCATTCCCTATTGCCTCACTTTAGCTCTCACACTCACATAACCCCTGCCCATCCTCCGAATGAGCCCAATGCTGAGGACGGCAAAGGTGGGAAATGAAGTAAGAATCCAAGGATCCAGATTGAGGTACAGCCCCAGACTTAGTGTTTATTTAGCAGGTATGTAATTAATTTTACTTGCCTTGCATAATTTGTTGAAAAATATGTTTTCAAGTTCTAATCCATGGTACCCGTAAATGTGATCTCCTTTGAAAACAGTGCCTTTGATGATGTTATTAAGAATCTTGAAATGAAATCATCCTAAGTCCAATGAGAAAGGACAGAAAGATAAGATGCAGGGACACAGTAGAAAGCCACATGGAGACGGTGGCAGAGACTGGAGTGATGTATCTACAAACAAAGGGATGTCAAGCAATGCTGACCACAGCAGACTCTGGAAGAGAGGCCTAGAAGAGATTCTTCCTTAGAGCTCTCAGAAGGAAACAACTTGCCAATATCTTGATTTAGAACTTCTGGCCTCTAGATATGTGAGAATAAATGTCTGTTGTTTTAAGCCACCAACTTTGTGTGATAATTTGTTGCAACAACCACAGTAAATGAATACCCACTATAAACAATAAAACACCATTAACCCAAACTAGCTTGGCAAATCCAAAATCATTTGTAGCATATCTTTTCTCTCTTATTTCTTAAGTTCTCCTTCTTATTTCCTTTTAATGAAGTCCAACTGCATTTTCCAACACATGAAGTATCCAGAAGAAGAGAAAACAAATGGTGTCCCATTTCCCCGTTTTTTGTGGCTGTGCCCTAGACCTGTGGTCCCCAACTCCCAGGCTGTGGCCCATTCAAGTCCATGGCTTGTTTGAATCTGGACTGCACAGCAGAAGGTGAGTGAATGAGGCTTCATTTGTATTTACAGCCATTCCTCACTGTTCACATCACTGTCTGAGCTCCACCTCCTATCAGGTCAGCAGTGGCTTTAGATTCTCAGAGGAGCTGGAGTCTACTGTGAACTGTGCATTTGAGGGATCTAGATGGCACGTTTCTTATGGGAATTTAACACCCAGTGAACTGAGGTGGAGCTGAGGACGTAAGCAACACACTTCGGGTGCCACTGTCCCCCATCACCCCCAGCTGGGACGACCCAGTTCCAGGAAAACAAGCTCAGGGCTCCCACTGATTCTGCAGTCTGGTGAGTTATGAAATTACTTCATTATATATTACAATATAACTATGATAGAAACAAAGTACTATAAAGGCACTTGAATCATCCCAAAACCATCTCTGCCCATCCCCAGTTCATGGAAAAATTGTCTTCCATGGGTCCCCAGTGCTAAAAAGGTTGGGGCCACTGCCCTAGAGAACCTGCTTTGGTGAATCTGTAAGATTGTTTTTTTTAAGGGTTAAGGGGTTAAACAGCATGACTTTCAACATCCTTTCTATGATCCTGTTGACTATCCAATAGCTTGGAAACCCCTTTCCACCTTCCCCCCCAAAAAAATACATTAACAAACAACATCAACAAAAACCTTGAGCCTATTTTTGGTCTAAGTTAATTTCTCAGGTGAATCGCATGGAAGTTCCAATCATGTAGGAAGTAGAGACCCATGAAGAGAAGAGGCAAGCAGAAGGCATAGCCTGCTTCTGAGGAGCTGCTCTTAAGAAAAGACATGTCCATGAAAAAAAATTTATGAACAATAAATGAAAGTAAAATCTTTATTGTCAACTTGCCTGATACAAGTGTTGCCAGATCACAGAGAAAGAAGAGATCAATATTGGCAGAGATAGCACAAATTTATCAGGGGCATCCAAAAAATAAAATGGTGGTGGTGATAATAGTAATAACTAGGAATTTGTCACATGCGTGCTAAACGCCAGTCACTGTTCTAACTTTATTAACTTGTATGTTAATTAACATGTGCTGAATAACATGTTCTAAATGTATTAGCATGTACTAGCTCTTTATACACTTGCTCATTACACAATCCTATGAGATGGGAGAATATTCTCATTTTATATTATTAACACTATTATTATATTATGAATACTATAATTAGCATATAAGTTTATAATATTACAGCCATTATATAGATTAGAAAATGAAGGCACAGAGATGTCAAGAAACTTGACTAAGGTCACACAGCAAGTAAGGGGTGGAGCCAAGATTGGGCTCCGGCTTTGGTGTCCAGGCTTTTCCCACATTCTCTCCTGGCTCCTGGAATCTACAGCTTCTGCACATTTTCCCATTGGCTCCAATTCTGCCAGCTCCTGCCTGGATAAGCCCAATGTGTAAGCTAGTTCCAGATTTCACTCAAAGCACAAAGAAGGGCTCAATTATTGCTTTTAGATGATAATAGGACCTCAGAATGTGTGGAATAAAACCCCTAAAAAAAAAATCAAGGAATGAAACAGAACCTCCCTCATCACACTGACCCCAGGAGCTAAGCCAGGTACAACCATCATAGGTAGAACCACTTCCCAACAGGGGAATTGAGGGGGAGGAGAAAAGACCCAAATGCTGTCAGTCCCTTTTTTCCTGCATGGAATTCAGGGCTTATTCTGCGGCAGTCAGTCAGCTGGAGATGAAGCCGACACAGGGTCCAGCACCACAAGGGGAGTGGGGGGGTCCTACCCGCCGCGCCCGCAGCCCTCAGCCCCCGCCCGCCGCGGCTCAGGAAACGGGACCCACGCGCGGCGACACTGCCACCTAGCGGCCGAGGCCCCAGCACTGCGAAAAGCAGGTGCTTCATTTCACCGTTTTCCAGAGATGAAACTGAGACTTGGGCATCTGGGGGGCATGCGCCAAGCCCTACCACTGCTTTCAAAAACATTAAACAAAGCTCAGTGACTCCATATGATCAAGTCGTTTGTTTGAAGGTGACAGCAACCCCGACTCGGATGGGCTCACAAGAGGAAAGGAGTCGTTATCCCAAAGCACCGGCCTGGGGCAGAAGGGGGACCACGGGCTGCCACCAGCACCAGGCGGGCTCTCCGCGCTCCGGAAGAACGCGAAATTCCACCCAGAAGGAATGGAAGCACCCCCACCCCACGCATTTCGCGACCTGGAGAAACCCTCTTCTCCCCTTCACGTTGGCCGCATTTCACCCTGAGAAATCAGAGCATTGGAGAAGAACTGGTTTTCACTTGTATCTGTCATTCCTTCCAAAGAAAATCAGGTAGTTCTATGAAATTGCTTTTCTTCCTTTTGTGTCGGATATATTCACTCCAGGAGGAAATATCTCTGGTGCCCAAGTTGAAAACTGTCCCTGTTCCTCCCTTTCACAGACCACCTGAGTGCAAAGGACTGGGGCTGGGAGAAGCTGATCCCGAGAGAGATTAATACAGCCTGTATGGGTGACAGTGGGTGACGTGGAGACAGAGCCACAGCAGCTCTCAGACACCTGTTAGGGGTGTCCTGGCAAAGTAACCAGCCCACTGCCTCCTGTCCATTCAGCCCTAGGTCACTTGGACCCTGCCATGCCCTATGTCAATGTTTCATGAGGCCCCCCCCCCCCACCTCCAGGAGGGGAGGAACATGGCTGGCCTGGAAAATCACCCTGGCTCTTGATGATCTGAGTCACCTGGGTTTCCAGCAACATCAGGAAAAGGGAGGCAAGATAACAACCCGCCTCCTGGGGTTTCATATTAGACGGAATGGATCAGGTATAACCCTCTATCTTAGTTCAGGAAGCTGTAACAAATATACCTTATACCGTGAGTCTTAAATAACAGATATTTATTTCTCACAGTTCTAGAGGCTGGAAGTCCAAGATGGAGGGAGATTTGGCATCCCTGAGTGCCTGCTTTCTGACTGGTAGACAACACCTTCTTGCCATGTGCTTACAGGAGGAAGAGAGGAAGCTCTGATGTTTCTTCCTCTACTTAAAAAGGCACTAGTCCCCTCACAGGGACTTCATTTGGAAAGGGCATCTAAGCCTAATCACCTCCTGATACCATCGCATTGGAGGTGAATGGATTCTTGGGGACACATACACTCAGTCCATCACCCCATTTATCCATTAAAGGTCAGCTCTGTGCCCAGCACTGGAGTTACAGGGAGAATGGATGGAGGCAGCCCTGCCCTTGTGGAGCTTAGTCTAGTTTTCAGCTGAAACATGAACAAGCCAATCTGATACAGACCAGTAAGAGTGGAGACGTACAGAGGAGGGGACCCTAATGCAGTCTTGAGGGAGCCCAGAAAGACAGGACCTGCAGTGGGTGGAATAGTGTCCCCCCAAAACTCACGTCCACCTAGAAGCTCAGAGTGTGACCTTACTGGGAAACAGGGTCTTTGCAGATGTAATGACTGGATTAGAGAGGGCCCCAAATCCAATGACTGGCAACCTCATAAGAAGAGAAAGGGGCACAGAGAGACAGAGAAGAAGGCCGTGTGCAGATGGAGGCAGAGACTAGAGTGATGGAGCTACACGCTAAGGAATACCTGGCACTGCTAGAAGCCAGAACAAGTGAAGAAGGAGCCTCCCTCCCCAGAGCCTTTGGACCAAGTGTGGACCATGACCCACTGACACCTCAAGTCAGACCTCCAGCCTCCAGAATTGTGAGAGAATAAGTTTCTGGTGGCTTCCCCAGGAGACTAAGAAGTACCCAAAAGATGAATGCAATTAGCCAGGCCTTGGGGTACAGAGGAAAGAGCGTGGGCAGGAGAGCATGCGGCTGGGGTGGCTGTGGGGTCAGGGTGGCAGGGCAGGGGAGAGCCCCAGTATAGGGCCACAGAGGAGTGAAAAGGTACATCCTGTGGGTGGGTGGAGGCCACCATGTGGTGTTTGGACCTCACCCAGGGTAATGGGAAGCCACCAGAGTAATCCAAGTCAATATAATTTAGTAAGACATCACCCTGGAATGCCAGAGAATGGACTGAGATGGGAAAAACAGGACAGAACAGCAGATACAGTGGTCCAGGCCCAAGTGGACGGTGACCTAATAGTACAAATGGGCCAAAGTCACCCCCTAAATAGTGGCCCCCACGTCTACTTCTTCAGAGGTGTCCAAGACCACTAGCTTAAGGAAAACCAGTGCCAAAATCAAAGTTTTGCACAACCCATTGTTTCAAATGTAGCCCAATAGACAGACAGACAGTGTGCTCAGCAGAGCCTCCTGCTTTGTATATCTTAAGTAACTGCACCCAGTGTCCACCAGACATAGATGGAAGAAATCTTGGGCTGAAGCTGCTGCTGCCCCTCAGAGCTCCCTGGCCCCGAGGATCCCACAATGCTACCGAGTGACATCACCTCAATGCCCAAGCCCCCTCTGGTTCTCCTTCCTCTCCTTCTGGCCAGGTAGGGCACAGGTGTGGCTGCAGCCTGCAGAATGCCTCTCACTGTACGGGATTCCCCGCCTGAAACCTGCCAGAGTGCCGCCCAAGTACAGCTCACTGTCCTGGAAGCTCGTGGTCATCTATTTTTGTTTGATCAGCCCTGAAGTTCTCAAGTTCACCACAACTGAAACTACAAAAGGGCCCCAGGATGGAGAGAAGATGCAAGAGATGCAGAGAGGACGTGGAACTTAATTAATCAGCTTTGGTGGGGTGGGATGGAGTGTTGACAGAATGAAGAAAGAAGGAAGGATTGTGTTAAGCTTAGTTTCAGGCCTGTCATGAGACAGGGAGGGCAGCATTTGGGGATAGGTGATGCATTCTGCTTGGGGAATATTGAGTTTTTGATGTATATAGGGCCCCCATATGGAAATGTTCATGAGGCCATTAGTTAAATGCTGATGGTGGAACCCTGGAGTAACCTGTGAGCTAGAGAGAGAGACTTGGGTGTCATCAGAGGGAGGTGGTGATAGAAGTCAGTAGGATAAATAGCCCAGAGAGAAACTTCAGAGAGGGAAAATGAGCCCTGGGAAGAGAGGCTTTCACATGGAGAGGTCTGACAGGGAGGAGCTTGCAGAGAAGGCTTGGGGGCTTCCAGGGAGGAGCAGGGAAAGCTGATATGTGTCCTTAAAGAAGCCAGAGGAACTTGAGAGAGAATCTTCAGAAGGAGGGAGGCACCACCCACTGCTAAGAGGCAGGGGCCACACCCTGAGAAGCAGCCCTCACATTTGTCAACACCTTTGATGTGAGAAATGGAAGTGTCCAAAACAGGCAGCTCTGTCAAGAAGCATGGCTGTGAAAGGAGAAAACATATGAGCCACAGGGGGCTCTCCCTTTAAGTCAAGCCTAAAGCCATTCCCTTTCAGCCTCCCCTGGTGGAGACAGAAGTAGTGTCCTTCTTGGACATCACACTAAATATCTCCTGTACAGTCTGGAGCTGAGACTGGGGCACTCAATCTTCAGCCTTATTCAATCCCCCAATTCCTTATTCTTGCCCCCACATCCCCATCAAATAACATGAAGCTGATGTTTACCGCCCAGGTTGCTAGGACAACGGAACATCAGAGTATGCTCCATTTTGAGCTCAATACCACCTTTAATGAAAACAGGTCAGTGAGGAGGATGGGTGGCTGTTTCAACAGAATCTGGAATATGAAAGAGAGCTTCTTGAGCCTCAGACCAATCACTCAAGGAAAGAGAACCTCTTCTCCCCAAAAGTAGCACACAGATTACAAATCTTCTGAGTTCAAAAGCATGGGGTTAAGCCAAGTGCTAAACCCGAATGAGTCTTTTTCTTATTGTTAGGCAATGAGTTGGTTCTGCAATATCTACTTCTGTCCCTTAGGGGAAACCTCAGTGATTTTGTGATAAAGGGGCACATGACCTAATTCAGGCCATGAAGGGAGACAGAAAGTCTCTGGGTTTGCATGGAGGCTTTATGAAGAAACCTTCCCTCTTCCTGGGAAAAGAGTAGGATGAGGGTGGAGGCCAGGAACTGCCAGATGTTACAAAACTACATGAGGAGCTCAGAGCTGCAGGGAGTCAACTCAGCACCATGGACAGCAGACCAGGAAGCACAGAAACCATCAAACCAGTACCTCCAACAGGAGGAATTCTGTACACCCACAACTCCTTCCATGAGGCACTTGAAGAGGCCCTAGCTTTCTATGTGGTTTTATGACTCGTGTGGAAAGAAGAGAAATTCCCACAGTTGCAACTGAGAACTTTTCAGTTAGAAACAAACAAATACCCAGAAAGATCCTTAAAAATACACACACAAAGTGAGCAAGGGAAAAATATGAGAGGTGAACACCTTCTTAACATAAAAATGAGGTGGTGCCTATGGCTCAGTGAGTAGGATGCCAGCCCCATATACCGGAGGTGGGGTGTTCAAACCTGGCCCTGGCCAAAAAAAAAAAAAAAAAAAATTCTTAACATAAAAATAAGCCAGCTACAGATCAGAAAATGGAAGCCCCATGTTTCTGGAATTCTGTGCAAAAATGTCAAATCTCTGATCAATAACCTTTAAATGCTGTAATCTGTGAATTCAAATAATAATTCTTTGAATGCTTAGGAAATAAACACGTTGACAGATTAATTCCTAACCATTTCTCCAGTGTTGTCACTTCTTCCGAATGGTTAGATCCCAAAAAAAGTGTTCGATACTTGGAAAGCGTATCTATTTCCATGGCATGTTGCTTTGAACATTCCCCTGCCCCTGCCTGGTTTGAGAATGCTCTTTACGGCACGTCAAAACACTCATGTTTTGATGAGAACTCGAAAGGCTTCTTGTAGTCTGGGGTGTTGTGCTTTTCTCTAGATTTCATGTGTTTATGTCTTTACCTTGCACATATGTTCCCAGTCATGAAAAATGTAAGGAAGTGCTAGAGGAGCCCTGAGAAATTATTGGCATTATTCAATTTGCAAGAATTGCAAATGTGATGGAATCGGTGCCTCAGGATATGACATCTACCCCTTGATATCAGCTATATCAATGGAAATGACCCAGAAATGCCCTCTGTTTTGCCTTTCAGGCAAGTAACTTTCTACATTAACAGCTTCAAGGCAAGAACTGATCCAAAGGAGTTTTATTTGAATCCCATTGAAGTTGGGGTGTTTTCCCCACAAAACTAGGAGATGACACATCTCACCTTTGAGGCTAACAAAGATCCAAAGACCAGACTTTCAAAGTCTAGTCCAGTTTGGTGTAGATATGAGGACACAATCTCGTTCTTCACTGAAGGGAGTAAAATTGATAATTTGGCAAAGTTCATCCAAAATTAACCTGTACATACCCTTTGGTTAATTCCACTTCTCAGAACTTATCCTATTAATATACCCGTGCATGAGAAATGACATTCCCACAAGGTTCTTCTTAGAAGTAATAATTATATGTAGTAGCAGCTAATGTTTACATAGTATTTTCTATGTACCAGGCACTGTTGAGTTTTTATGTGCAATAGTTGATTTCATCCTTACAACAACTATAAGAGGAAGGTGGGGCTACCATTGACTCCACTAAAAGACTAGGGAGCTGAGAGGTACCGTGAGGTTAAATAATTTGCCCCATCATGTTTGTAGTGGTAAAAGTGGAAGCAAGCCAGTGTTCATCAACCAAGGAGAAGCTACATAAGTTACGGCCAGCCACAAATGGGATGTGAAATGATGGCACTTGAAAAAAATGGAGCTCTTTATGTTAGAGAGAGCTCTCCAAGACATATTGTGTTAAGTGGAAAAAACAAGGTACAGAACGGTATCCTTGGTTTGCTACTATCTCTGAAGCCATAGTAAACTATATATAGTATAATATCCACAGTGTGTGTGTGTGTGTGTGTGTGTGTGTGTGCGTGTGTTTATGATGCATGAAATATCTCTGTACACATGAGGGGGGAAGGCTCACAATATTAGTTGCCTGTGCAAAAGAAAATTAGATTGCTGAGGAGTAAGGTGGGCTTTTTATCATTATAATCATATTACTTTTTTGCATTATGATCAGTTTTATATTTTTGAAATTTGAAGCATATAAAATTTGAACCATATTATGTCTTCAAATATTTTAACAACTGTATTGAGGCATACTTTACATGCCATAAAATGTACCCATTTAAAGTATACAGAGTGATAACTATAATGAATTTACAGAGTGTGCAACCATCACCACAACCCGGTTTTAAAACACTTCCAATAGCCCAAAAGTTCTCTGTGTTCCTTGATGAGTAGCTCCCATTCCTATTCACAATCCCCATCAACTACTGATCTCTTTTATGTCTCTCTGTTTTGCCTGTTCCAGGAATTCATATATATTTGTAGTCATATGCTATGGAAACAGGCTAAAATAAGCTCAGACTGCAAAGATTAAAATAAATACCTAATTCTTCAATGCCAAACATTGACAAACATCCAAAATCATCAAGAACATCCAGAAAAACATGACCCCACCAAACAAACTAAAGTATGAATGACCAATCCTGCAGTGATGGAGATACATGACATTTCAAACAAAGAATTCAAAACAGCTGTCCTGAAGAAGTTCGGTGAACTTCAAGACAATATAGAAAAGGAATTCAGAAGCCGATCAGAGGGATTTAACAAAGAGAATTCAAGTAATTTTTAAAGATCAAGTAGAAACTCTGAAGCTTAAGAATTCAATTGACAAACTGAGAAATGCATCAGAGTCTTTTAACAGCAGAATTAATCAAGGAGAAGAAAGAGTTAGTGAGTCTGAAGGTAGGCCGTTTGAACATGTTCAGTCAGAAGAGAAAAAAAAGAAAAAAGATTTAAAAAGAAGGAAGCATGCCTACAAGATCTAGAAAATAGCCTCAAAGGGGCAAAACTTAGAGTCATTGGCCTTAAAGAGGAGGCAGAGAGAGACTGGGGTAGAAGAATTACTTTAAAAAATAGTGTCTGAGAACTTTCCAAACCAATAAGAATATATCAATATTCAAGTACAAAAAGATCATAGAGCACCAAGCAGATTTAGCCCAAACAAGATTATCTCAAGGCAATTAATAATCAAGCTTCCAAAGTTCACAGATAAAGTTCCCACAGGAATCAATAAAAGAAAAAAAATACCAAAGGAGCTCCAATAGGTTCGACAACAGACTTCTCAGTGAAAACCTTCTCAGGCCAAGAGAGACTGGCACAACATATTCAATGTGCTGAAGGAAAAAAAAAACTTAACCTTAGAATATTATATCCTGCAAAAATATCCTTCAAACATGAAGAAGAAATGAAGTCTTTCCAAAACAAACAAAATCTGATGGCTTTTATCAACACTAGACCTGTCCTACAAGAAATGCTAAAAGACGTTCTTTAGTCTTGAGGAAAACTGTATGAAAGAATGATAGGATATTATCTGAAGGTATCCAACTCACTGGTAACAGTACATACACAAATATAGAATGTTGCTGTAATTATAATGTATAAACTACCTATCGCTGGCATACAGATAGACTAAAAAACTACAATATCAAAAAACTATCAAAAAAACTACAATAGCCTTTTGATAGAGAGTATAAAAAGATATGAATATAAAAAACAAAAAGTTAAAACAACGAAGGGGTGGAATTAAAGGGTAGAATTTCTGTTAGATTTTGCTTGTTTGTGTGTAAGCAGAGTTGTCATATCTTTAAGATAATTGGCAGTAAAATGTTTTTTGCAAGTTTCATGGTACCTGCAAATCAAAAAATCTTACAACAGACACACAAGAAATAAAAAGAAATTAAAACACAGTTTTAATAAAGGAAGGCAGAAAGGAAATAAGAAAGAGAAAAACACAAAACAATAAGAAATCAAATAATAACATGGCAGTAGTATGTTCTTACCTATCAATAACAACATGGAATGTGAATAGACTAATTTCTCCCATCTAAAGACAGAGTATCTGAGCAGATTTTTTTAAATGAGCAAACTATATGTTGTCTACAAGAAACACACTTAACCTAAAAAAGATAGAAATAGTCTGAAAATAAAGAAATGGAAAAAGATATTCCACACAAATAGAAACTAGAAAAGAGTAAAGTATCAGATAAAATAGATTTCAAGATAAAAACTGTAAAAAGAGAAAAAAGAAGGCCATTATATAATGATAAAAGGATCAATTCAGCAAGTAGATGTAACAATTTAAATATATATGCACCCAACAATTGAGCACCCAGCTATATAAAGCAAATATTATCAGAGCTAAAGAGATAGACCCCAATATAATAATCACTAGAGACCTCAACACTACACCTTCAACATTGGACAGATCACCCAGACATAAAATCAACAATGAAATATTGGACTTAATCTGCACTATAGGCCAAGTGGGCCTAGTAGATACCTACAGAATGTAAATCATCCAACAGCTGCAGAAGTCTTCTGCTCAATCCACGGGTCATTCTAAAGGACAGACCATATGTTAGGCCACAAAACATGTCTCAGAAAAATCAAACACTTTGAAGTCATACCAAGTATTTTCTCTGACCACAATAAAAATAGCAATGAATAATAAGAGGAACACTGGAAAATATACACAGGTATGTAAGTTAAACAATGTTCTCCTGAACAACCAGTGGGTAAATGAAGAGACTAAGAAGGAAATTTTAAAATCCTTTGAAACAAATGAACATGAAAACACAACCTATCAAAATCTATAGGATATAGCAAAAGCAGTAATAAGGGGAAGTTTATAGCAATAACAGAAAAGTAGAAAAGTTTCAAATGAAAGACCGAACAATGCATTTAAAAGAACTAGAGAAATAAGAGACAGGGCAGGGGCTAAGGCTTACGCCTATAATCCTAGCACTTGGGAGGCCAAAGCAGGTGGACTGTCTGAGCTCACAAGTTCAAGACCAGCCTAAGCCAGAGCAAGACCAGGTGTTGGGACAGGTCTAAAAATAGCCAGGTGTTGTGGCAGGTGCCTGTAGTCCCAGCTATTCAGAAGGCTTGAGGCAAGAGTATCACTTGAGCCCAAGAATTTGAGGTTGCTGTGACCTATGATGCCACGGCACTCTACCAAGGGGGACAAAGTAAGACTCTATCTCAAAAAAAAAAAAAAATTAGTAAAGAAAACAATATAGATAAGAACAGAAATAAATGAAATTGAGATCAAAAAAATATATAAAAGATCAATGAAATAAACAGTTAGCTTTTGAAAATATAAACAAAACTGACCTGCCTTTAGCCAGACTAAGGAAAAAAACAAAAAGAGAAGATCCAAATAAATAAAATCAGAGATGAAAAATGAGACCTTACAAATGATACTGCAGAAATACAATAGATTACTATGAACAATTATACACCAAGATGCAGAGGAATGAAACTAGAGCCTTACCTCTTACCATATATATAAATCACATAAAAATAAAGACTTCAGTGTATGACCTGAAACTAGGAAACCATAATACTAAAAGGTAACAAAGGGGAAATGCTTCAGGACCTTAGTCTGGGCAAAGATTTCTTGAATCATACCCCCAAAGCACAGGCAATCAAAGCAAAATTGGACAAATGGGATCATGTCAAGCTAAAGAGCTTCTGCACAGTAAAGGAAACAATCCACCAAGAGAAGAGACGACCCACAGAATGGGAGAAAATATTTGCAAATACCCATCTAACAAGGAATTAATAGCTAGAATATATAAAGAGCACCAGCAACTCAATAGGAAAAAGATCAAACAATCCAATTTAAAAATGAGGAAAGGATATAAACAGACATTTCTCAAAAGACATACAAACGGCTAACAGGTATATACATGGGTCACTACAAAAGTTTTGAAACAGACTGTGCTATGGTCCATTATTTTGCTTCCAAGAAACACAGTGGCAGCATCCTTTCTGATTCACCCATGCAAATTTCAGCTTACTTGCCTTATCAGTGTTGCTGAGAGGGTTTCATTGGCTTCTGTCCACATGGATTTTATGTTTCTTGATTTTTGTGTCCCTCAAAACTTTCATAATCACCCACAGATATGAAAAAATGTTTGACATCATTAGACATCAGAGAAATGCAAATCAAAACTACAATGAGATATCATCTCACCTGTTAAAATGGCTTTTACTAAAACGACAGGGCATACCGTTGATCCTAAATTCTCTAGCAGTCCCAGTAACTATACCTCCTCACACTTACAACTCCAACCATCTACGGAGGACATATGCTGAGGTCCCCTGGAGAGACTCCTGGAGAGCCTGCAAGGGGCAGCCTAATAAGGATCACTGCCTCCCTCTCAGCAGGAAGCAGACAGATAATGCCCTCAAATGATAATGCAGAAATCCAAAGGAAATCCAATACATTACAATGATTTGGGCCTCTAAAATAAAGAGTGGGGAAATGTTAGAGAGGTAGAATTCCAGCTTTGCTAGGGAAAAAGGACAAAATGGGTACTCTGCCTGGGAGCTACCTGGAGAAATTACCCCTCCTGACAAGATGGACAAGGCCAGGCCCGTCTTAAAGTTGCCCCACCTTAACCCTGTCCTGAGCAGCCAAGGCACAATAGGATTTGGAAAGTAACTTAAGGCTAGTTACCATGCCATTAAGTGTCCATCAGAGTGGTTCCATGGTAACATCTGAACCAAGAGGAGGAGCCAGTCCAGACAGTATACAGGTAAAACAGAGCCCCAGACCATTAGGAGAGCCTTTTCTTTGTTGCAACAAGGGAGACTCATTTGCTCTATAACAAACATCTCTTGCTTTGTATACTGTTACCTTGCTCCTGCTTAGTAAACCTTTCTCTTCCTCTATAAACTTTGTTTCACGCTTGCAAAAAAGATAGGCCATAGGTCATAGCAAATGCTAGTGAGGATGTGGAGAAAGGGGAACCCTCATACACTGCTGGTGGGGATGTAAATTAATGCAACCACTGTGGACAACAGCTTGGATATTGCTCAAAATACTAAAGACAGAATTACCATATGACCCTGCAGTTACCCTACTGGGTATATATCCAAAGGAGGGAAATCAGTATATCAAAATATCTACACTCCCAAGTTACTGCTGCACTGTTCACAATAGCCAAGATTTGGGATCGATGGATGAATGGATAAAGAAATTGTGGTACATATATGTGATGGAATATTATATATCTATAAAAAAGAAAGAAATCCTGACATTCAAAACAACATGGATGGAACTAGAGAATATTATGTTAAATGAAATAAGCCAAGCACAGAAAAACAAATGTTACATATTCTTGCTCACAAGTAGGAGCTACATATTAAATATAATTGATCTCATGGAGACAGAGAGTAGAATAATGGTGAGCAGGATAAACTACTGATGATTAAAAGGTACAAAAATACATCGTTAGACAGAATGAACAATATGTGACAACACAACAAAGTGACTATAATCAATGGTAAGTTAGGGTATACTTTGAAATAACTAAAAGAGTGGAATTGTAATGTTCCTAACACGAAGAAATAGAAATGCCTAAGGTGATAGATACCCCAATTACTCCAATTTGATTAATTCACATTCTATGCCTGAATCAAAATAGCACGTGTCCTATAAAGATATACAACTATTATGTCCCCACAATAATTTTTAAATAATAATAAAACTACAGTGTTTTCAAAAGTGACTGCACCATTTTTCGCTCCCATCGGCTATGTAAGAGGATTACAGTCTCTCCACGCCCTTACCAATACTTGATACTGTGTTTTTTATTTCCACCACTCCATTGGTTCTGCAGTGGTATCTCATTGACAGTTTTGATTTGCCTTTTCCTAATGACTAATGATGCTGAAGATATTTTCTGTCTTCAAAAAATAAAATTTAAAAATTTGATTCATTACATGGATGGAGCTGGAACATATTCTTCTTAGTAAAGTATCTCAAGAATGGAAGAAAAAGTATCCAATGTACTCAGCCCTACTATGAAACTAATTTATGGCTTTCACATGAAAGCTATAACCCAGTTATAACCTAAGAAAAGGGGGAAGGGGGAAAAGGAGGGGATGGAGGGAGGAAGTGGGCAGAGGGAGTGTGAATGGTGGGATTACACCTGCGGTGCATCTTATAAGGGTACATGTGAAACTTAGTAAATGTAGAATGTAAATGTCTTAACACAATAACTAAGAAAAGGCCAGAAAGGCTATGTTAACCAGTGTTATGAAAATGTGTCAAATGGTCTGTAAAACCCGGGTATGGTGCCCCATGATCACATTAATGTACACAGCTATGATTAAATAATAATAATAAAAAAAAGTTGGCAAAAAACTAAAAAAAAAGCAGCTTTAAATTAATTGACTCCCAAATCAAGATATTAAATGCCATCTTCAAACCGACAATAATGTTTATGGCTAAGACAAAAATGAGATTCTTTACAGAAATGCTGACACAGCCTTAACTGTAGGCACTTGAGTGTGCAGCTATATTTCTTGTCTCAAACCTTACCCAGCAAAGCTTCAGGTAAAGGAGTCCACTGAATATGTAAACAGGAGACAGTCCTAGAGCTTCTACAAAATCACAAACTGTGACACATTTATTCTCATCTTTGATTGCTACCATAATTGACTAAATCATTCAAGATGTATTGATTAATTCTTTAATAGAGAAAATGTGGGCAATGTATTGTTTTTTAAAAAATCAACATTTCTCAACTTATTTGATTTGCAAGAACTACACATTTTAAGCTGACAACGTAAACTTCAAAAAGGTTTTCAAAAAAGCCTTTGCCTTATTTATCATTCTAACAACTGAAAACAATAAAAAAAGAAAATATATAGCACAAAGATTAAGAAGGCTCTTCTTTTCCATTCAAAAATCCATTAAACAATAACATAATTTCCCAAGAGGAGTCAGTTTCCTGTGTCAAAGGTATTTGAAACTGGACAACATAATCTCAGAAAAGGCCATGGAAACACAACTTTTATTGGAAGGAGGGTCGCTGAAACTGAGGACTGAATTCTAATTTTTAAAAATATCTAAGATAATGATGTCTATAATGAGGGGTTAACTTTAAAGCTCAGTCAACTTTAAGTCATACCCATGATACAGTAGTATTTTTTCTCTTTCCCATTGTTATCTAGTTGATGATACAGAACTATTGATCCTACATTGGGTAATACTGTTTTGATGCTTATTGACCAAGCCGTATGAGGAAAACTGTGATTTCTGAATGGAAGACAGGCATGAACTATCACTTCTTGTAAATACAGAATAGGAAATAAATATGAATATCACACTAAACCCATATTCAAATTATCAATGTGTTATGATAAACGTATATGCCCTTAATTTGTAGGAGATATAACAAGACTGAACTTAAAATTGTACCATTTCCATCACAAGTATTCTGATTTTATAGCATTCTAAAAATTTGCTAACTTACCTCACTTTTAGCTTATATTTTACTTCATAAACTTAACATTGTATCACAGAAAAACAAGTTCCAATGTGTCACAGACTCATTTTTTAAATCATCAGTAAATGTTACCTTAAACTCTAATAATCCATCTAAATTAAAATTGAATGTTTTACAAACTGCTTTTTACTTAAAGGCAAAAATCACACTTATTACCAGTTACAAATTATCATGCAAATCTGTAAGAAGTTGACATCTGGGAAGCCTTTACCTTGTATAATAATGAAACAACATTCATTTTGTTGTTATATTCATTTCAAATGCTAATTTTTCTTTATTAGATGGCAGAAAAGAAATAAAGTGTTCTTAATACTCTTATAAAGAATATGTTGCTGAATAAGAATTTTTTAAAATACATTCAAGATGAATATTTAAATTTTATAGGTGCCTACTAATCCTAGTAATAAGGTACAGCAACTTATCTGTTAAAAGGACTAGACAGAGGCCAGGAAAAATGGGTAAGGACCGATAGCATATGTATAAATATTCTTCATAGGCTACCTGCAAAATTGTGCAATTTAGCTTATTTTTTTTCAAAAGTTTAAATTTCACAAAAATAAATTTTAAAAAAAGTCTAGTTATTTTGACAGTATCATATGGCTAGTAACTTATTTGGGCCAAACTCCCTGTGATCACTTTCAGTTGAAGCAGGCAATTTTCATTTAATTAAATTTTCAATAGGTCCAAATGAATCCACTACTCATTTAAAATATTTAGCCTTTTTAAAGGCTAAATTCTTTTAGCCTTCAGGCTGGCAGTGCAGATGGAAGAGTAAAATCTAATTCCAATAATAATGCAACTCCACTCCTCTCTCCCCCCAAAATTTTTAAGAATTTTTTTTTTCGCTTTATTATCAGCAGAGGGCAGATCTTGTGAATACATATGGTTCACAGGAAAGTAAAAGACTAGTTTTAAATCTAGAAAACATTTTATCCACTTGCGTTAGGATTTAACAAAGAAGTTCAATATCAGCTGAAAAGAGGAAGAACAAAACCAGGAGCCATCCAAAGGCAAATTAAAATCCGTCCTTTTTGCTACCTGCTGGGATGGGGCCCTGTGGTAGGATTGAGGAATGTTTCCGTTTAGATCTACCCTGCTCAGCCACTCTGTTTTCCTTTCACATCCTAACCCCCTTGTGCTAGAAGGCTGGCAAGGGCTCTAAGAATGTGGAGAACGTAAACAGCCTTTTATTGTCTAAAAGGATGGCAGTGTAAGGAATGTGTGCTTATCACTGGGCTGCAGATCCACCTCACTTACCATGATAAAGGGGTCTAGGAAAAAAACATTACAACCCAAGCACAATCCAAAAACGGATTAGAATTTGACATAAGCTTCCTTAAAAACTAATCAATCAATTCATGTTGTGATATTAGAATCTAGCTCTTAAGGAAATATATAATCCCTTTAATATGTATTTCCTAATTCCCTATTGACTATGGTGGTGTGGGGGAAAGAAATATAATATTTCCAATATAGGTAGCTGATAGGAGAACTTTTCCCCAGCACATGCCAAAATACATTTCCTCATTTGTAAGAGCCTAACACAGTGTTAATGGAGCAGATACACAGTTCATGATCTTTAAATGCAAAATTAATCAACTAAGATTCATGTAGATAATCTAAAGACCCCAGACAAGTACCTCATTTTCCAGGCTCTTCCTATAAACGCCATATAAATGCTGCTTGGTTCGATCACCTTTTACTGAAATTCAGATTACATTTTTTTAAGTAATTGATACTGAAGATCAATGTAGCATATATATTAGATTTATAATGCCTAAGGTGTAAAGTTTACTGTGACATGCCATCTTACAGCCAGTATGTATTGGCTTATTCAAGGATATATGAGAAAATCACTGCATTTTCTTCTTGATGCTATTCAAGAATTTCTGAGTTAACCCTGTGGAGGTGAAGCTAATCTCTGTTGCAACAAGAATGGACAACTGGCCCTTCAGTGGTCATTCTCCTTCATCTTTTAGAGTCCCTTCCACCTTCAAAACTTGTGAAGTGCCTCTGGCTTTACTGTGTCATACATATGATAGAGAAAGAGAAACTTTCTTAAGTTGATTTTTTATTTTCCCTCTAAAAGAAAAAGGGACACAGAGAGAAGATGTGAAAAGAGGAAAAGAGAAAGTGTCGTCTTTAAGTGCCTGATCAAAGTCTTAAGTCTGAGGACCAGAGACACCCTGCAATCAGAAGAAAGCCCTCTTAACAGCATCGCGTGGAGACAGGTGCCAAGTGGCCAGAGAAATCCACCACAGAGGCGGACCAAGCCAAAGCCTTCGCCGCCTGGAATTTTACTTTAAAAGTTTCTTCTTGACGGTCTTGTTTCCTTGTCTCCCTTAAATACAATTCACTACCAATACATACAGGTTATAGGTATATACCGAGAGGGGGAGAGCGTGGCACCTCGCCGCCCGTAGACATTAAGAAGTCACCTCGTGCACCCCGAACCACCTTCGTATCCCTTACATTCCTCAGAGCCACGAGCGGTCCAGTTCAGGCGGGAAGTATCTAGCAGAAAAGACCGCTTGGAAATGCCTGAGAGGAGGCTCCACGTGGAGTTGAGTGAAAGTTACCTTCTGCACACCCAATTGGCAGAAAACCCTGTGCCCATCCCCAGCGCCAGACGGAAAACGAAGAGAAATCCAAGCTGTCCCTACAATCGGCCGCTGCCTAAGTTTTTCCCCAGCAAGGCGCCACTACCTGGCTCTGCAGAAGACAAGGCACCACACTCTGCTTTGGAAGAAGCGTCTGTGGGCATCTGAGCAAAACGCCACGTGAAAAATAAAAACCACCAAGAAGGTGTTTCAACCTATGCTCCTCTTATCCATCTGCCCCCATTGACCTCTTCCTCTCTGGCACCTTCTTCCCCACGACCTTCGGCCTACTTTACCTAAGCCCGCATGTCCCAATCCTTGCTGAGCCCCTCACCGCCTCTAGTTCCCTCTGCTCCATTCCTCAGGTCTTCCCCTTTAACAACTAAGACAACCCAAACTCCTTCCACTCCGGTCGTCCTTTAGCCCCACTTCCCGAGCAGCCCCGAGTCCCCGGCCGGCGCGGTTTTCCCGCCGAACGCGTCCCCGCCGAGCACTCACCAGCTGTAGCAAGCCGGGGACCACGACGAGGGGCAGCGGCCGTAGGCGCATGGTGCCGGCTGGCGCGGCTTCTCACAGGCTGCGCGCCCTTGCTTGCCTCTCGCGCATCTCCACTTGGGGGGCAGGACTGAGTACACAGTGCGGTTCTTCCCTCCTGGAATCCCAGCGCAGGCAGCACCGCGCCGCTCGGGCCGGTGGGCGGGCGGGAAGGGGAAGGCGGGAGGACCGGGGTGCCTCTCAGGGGCTCCGCGCGCCCTTCTCCGAGGGGCAGGAAAGGAGCGCGCGGGGTCGCGAGCGCCCAGGCACGCAGTGCGGGCTACAGCCGCGCCCGGGACTTTAGATGGAGCGGGGACTCTAGATGAGAGCGGGTGGCGCCCGCGGGCAGGAGGCGGGGGCTCGGGCGCTTTGGTGGGTTCCCGCGCTATACTGCTCTCCGGATCCGGTGCCACTGGGCGCTGCCTGGCAGAGCTGAGCGCTCCTGGCCAGCCGCTCCCCGGAGCCCCGCGAGTCCAGGCGCCTCTTCTCGCCCGGCCCAGCAGAGGGCCAGTTTGGGCGGCTTGGCGATGCCAGGCGCCCTGCGCACTGACTGGCTCTCGCTTTGGCTGGGGATGTTAGGGGTGGGGGAGGAAGGAGTCCCCCTGGGTGGATAACGAGAATGAGCCAGAGAACGCCCTGGAAGTTTAGGGAGGTAGGCGACGGCAGGGTCCTGGGGCGGGGCTTGGGGCTGCGCAGGGGAAAGGCTGGGGCGGGGAAGTGTGGCTGGAGCCCAGGACGCCCCAGGAGAGCGCCCTACTCCACCGCGGTGCCAAGCTCGAGGAGCCGTGGGCGAGGGGTGCAAAGTGTGCGTGGTGGAGCTGGAAGAATTTCTGGGTTTGAGGAACCAGTGGCAAGAATTTCTGACCTCGAGGGACCAGTGGCAAGGCTGTGAGAAAGGGAACCAGGGGTAGAGGTCAGGCTTACTCTGGTTTGGGGATGGTACAGAGACAGGTGTCCTGAAGACCAGCGGAATTGTGCCCTGGCCTTCTGCCCCAGTGTAGGAGAAACGGAATAAAGACAGGAGACCCCACCGCAGTCTCCTACTCAGGAAATATTGCAAAAAGGTATCTTCGAGGCCAGGCAAGGCCGTGAACCTAGATCTCATGTTAACTCTCCGTTGGAGAGATCTGTCGCCTTTATCTCTGTGCTGAACATTTAAGCACAAAAGTAAAAGGGAAGGAGTCTTCACAGATCCGCGTTACATTTTCCGGGGGAAGAGAATTTAGTCATTGTCCATTAATCCCTTTATTGAACAGATGGGAAACCTAAGGTTCAGAGGAGTAAATTCACTTCTCCAAGGATAAAATGCTAGGTATCTGCTGCAACAGAACACGCAAGGCAAAACTGGTTCTTACATCTAGACACACAAAGCTCTTACAGAAGAAAACATGTTGAGGCTAGGGAGTAGAATTGCAATTGATTTCTATCTTTAAAACAGGAAACACAACAAAAAGCACAATTTGGATTATAGCTGTGGGACAAAAAAAAAAAAAAAAAAAACAAGCAATAAAGGTTCCTTTTCCTTTTCTTACTACTCTTACCCCAAAATAGAAATGAAGACGGGGTGCTAGGTCTTGTAGTGGTTCCTTACTACATGTGAACCGGAGCAGCTTTGGACCTAGGTTTCAAAGGCAGGAGAAGTGATTTGAATATGGCAAAGTCCTGCCTTTCCCATCCCTGGGTGCCAAGATTGTGCAGATGAGGCAGGAGGTATTCCAGAGTGTTCCGAAATCTCAATGTGCATTGGAGAGTGTGTTGTCCCTGAGGTGGGGCTTCTGTCCAATACTATCAACACTATTGCCTGTAGGGAGGGAGAGACACAGCCAAGGCCATGCAGTCTTCCTAACCCAAGGGTCCTCAAACTTTTTAAATTGGGAGCCAGTTCACTGTCCCTTATACCTTTGGAGGGAGGGACTATAGTTTAAAAAAAAAAAAAAAAACAACTATGAACAAATTCCTATGCACACTACACATATTTTATTTTGAAGTAAAAAAAAAAAAAAAAAAAAAAAAAAAACGGGAACAAATACAATCACACCACCTGGTGTGGCCTGCAGGCTGCAGTTTGAGGACCCCTGTACTTGCAAAGTCTGAGTATTCTGTGTCAAAGGATAACCAGCTGCATCCCACTTCTGCTTGTCTTTAGACTCTGCCTGGCAATGGACTCAAAACAATTGAAATTTCTATTTGCATATCCAAATCCATAACTCACCCTCACCCTCTCTGCTCCTTTCTCATCCTCCTAATTTTCTCTCTTTAATGGGCTTAGAGCTCAGTTCTACCACTTTTAGAAAATATATGCTTTTAGAAAATATTAGAAAATTTTGCTTCTGTCCTAGAAGCATAAATAGATTTCAAAAATTGAGAGTGTCTCTATCGATTGATCTTTTTGCCCAACTTTGGGTCCCTGGCTAGTGCTGCATTTTATTTACAGATAAACTGGAAACAAAAGGGACTTAACTGGGAAGGGTGTAGCAAAAAGAGAAGAATCTCTGCCTGAGGAAGTACAGCTGGAAGGGGAAAGAAGCAAACCACTTTGCAAGAAGCAGTATCTCATTGAGACTCAGTGTCTCTGCCTGGGCTTCAGCTGTTTCATCTATAGAATTGGAAGCTGAGATCCATCCATTTAGTAGTTTACAATTCTGTTATCACCATCTCTCTAAATGAAGAGGCCATGACTTTACACATGCTCACAATAAATGAGTAATTTAATGGCTGAAATACTTTTCCCCTTCAATTCGTTCGTGTTTCTTAAGTCATTTCTGTGCTTTTTGAAAATGTATACATAAAAATTAAAAATAGCATCAAAACTTGTACTGTACCCTTGTTAACACTAAGTATTCTCACAAAGGAATGTGTCAAGGTAAAAGCTAAGGGACACGTAAGAATTTATATGTCCCAGTGAACAGGCTGTGTAAAAGAAAAGCTCCAAGGAACCCAGTGACCTAAGTCTGGCATCACTCTGTTTATATGTAAAGTGACTACTGACTCTACTGATTCCCCAGAATTTTGCTGGGGAAATTATAGGAAAGTTAAAGGAAAGAAGGGAGAAAGGGAGGAAGGAAAGAAGTGAAGGAGGGAGAGGGTGGAAGGAAAATAAGGTGGGAGGCAGAATAATAACTAGAAGCATTTAATCCATTGTCCTCCAAAAGCATGAAATCTAACTGGGAAACACACAATAAACAAAATGCACTAGACAATAGAGGGAAATATAAATGCTGCTTAGTACAGTGGAGAAAAGAAAGATCATTGTAGGCCAGCACGAGTACTTCTTGGAAGCAATGAAATGTGAGTTGGCTAAGACTCTAAGATTGGCCAAAACTAGTCTATGTGGGAGAAAATGAGGAAGTCCATTCCACATGGGAGGAACAGCATGAGCAAAGGCAGAGCAAAGGACCTTCACAGGGTGTTGTGGAAGGACAGACAGTAAGCAGCAGACCAGACTGGCTTAAAGAAATACAGTGAGGAAAAGTGAGAAGAAAGGTAACAGTCACAGTGCAAAAGTTTTGGAACAGCATTTAGACTTAATATACAAGAAATATGGAGACTCAAACTTTTTTTGGAGTAGTCAAGTCATACATCAAGAGGCTTGAACATATATGTATTGGTAATATGCGGATAGTCTTGAGGAGGAGGTGGCATGAGGAGTTGGTCATGCTAGTGGGAAAGATTGGAATGGAGAATGAGGGTGCAAGAGCTTTTGTATAGGAACAATGCATTGAACTTGGGCTTGAATCTTTTAAAACTGTGCTGGTGTATTAGAGGGATCGCTTTGTAAACATCACCGTTTTCTCTGAGTGTCAGTTTAACTACTACCGAATCAGATTATCACTTTCTTATTTTTCAAGCATGATTTTCACAATGTGTAGGGAGTAAGAATGATCTTTTCATGTAGACCTGTGGCAGAATGTGTAACCCTCCAAATTTCACTGCCATGTGATTCCCTCATAGACTTTTAAAAAGGCAACTTGCATATGTTCAATGCTTTGAGAACAAATTTGTCAACATGTAGCTCATCTGGGCCATTGGCTTTTTCTTGTGCTGCTCTTCTGTACTTAACATTCTCATATTTTGCTGTTCCTTAGCATCAGTACTAGAAAGTGGATAAGAAAAGAGTATGCAGTGTGGCATTTCAGAATTACAGTGGATGTTACATGTCACCCAATGTTCTCACCTTGTGTGTAAGGATATAGAGGCTCGAAAGGTTATGTAATATGCACCCTGGCACCTAGAGAGGCAGGGGCAAATCTGTAACTTGATTCAAGGCCCTGAGGTTCTCATTCCACTACTTTTCCAAGTTTATCACACTTCCTTGGGTATTTTCAACTGCCCAGCAGTCATAAAAGTTTTGAGGTAGTCAACAAATGAACCTCTAGCTAATAAGAGATGTGGGGATGATCTATGAGGCTGAAAGCCACAGAGTCTACTTTATTGTTAGGGAAAGAGGTTTGACTATATTGAGACTAAAGCATTGATCTGGCAATAATATTAGAAGAATGAGGGAGAAGGAGAATGACATAGCACAGGGCTCCTCTGCTGCCCTCGGAGAAGTGGGACTCAGTATTGCAAAACATGGCAGTATTCTCCCTGAGGATAGAGAGACTTCTCGGGGAGCATTCCAACCTCCCAGACCTCTGCAATAAGCACTGATGGGCTATTCGGTGATCGTTCTTTTTTTTATTTCTTTTTTCTTTTTTCGGTGATAGTTCTTAAATAAAATCCTTTTGAGTGGCCACTCTTTTTGAATAATTGAATATGCCTGCACTATTTAATAGAATATGATGCTGTGTTGTACTGAATATCAAAGCCTATTGCACAGTCGACTCACTGGAGACTTTAAATCTCCCTGACAGTGGGTTTGAACCTTGATATTTTTCACCCAAGACATTTCAACTGACATCCGTGGTTGAGCACTACTGCTCTATCAGAAACTTGAGCTTGTTTTCTCCTTCCTCTTTCCTTCCATCTCTTTCTTCCTGCTTGGGTTTCTTCTTTCCAATACAGAGTTGTAGCCTGGACAGCTGAAATATACTGAGGCTTTACCAGACTGTCATTAGGACCTATTTACATTCTTGGTTCTGTAGGACCTTCTCAGGAGAAACCATGGAAATTTTCTTTTTATGTATTTGTCATGGTGGGGGGATTTATAAGGTTCCATTGCTCAAATTTATTGTTTGTCCCAGGTTTAAACACATCACTCATCTGCAGTGAAACCGCTTCTTTCTTCATCTTTTTTAAAAATTAATTAATTAATTTATTTATTTATTTATTTATTTTTATTGTTAAATCATAGCTGTGTACATTAGTGCAATCGCCTGTACCCATTCTAAAGGTACATAGCTGTGTAGATTAGTGCAATTGCCTGTATCCATTTCTTCATCTTTAGTGGCTACAATACTACCTCTGCCTTATCTCTTCAGTTGGATGTTAGAAGAAGTAACAGGGGTGTGTTGGTGGTTGATGCAGCTGTCAGCAGCCAGAGGCAGAAGCTAGAGAGGAAGAGAGGCATGCAGGATCCCAGCAGACCTTGTGATGAGAGGACAGCTGGGTCAAGAGAACATCACTCAAGACTGACAAGGCAGCAGAGAGCTTCTCTTCCTGAGTGCTAATATTGCATCTCTACCAAATCAGACTGATTTTTATAAACCCGTCATTATCTTTCTATGTGTGTTCCCATGTGTTGTCCATGGATGAGTGATTATTTAACTGAATAATTACCTTTTCCACTTGCATATCAAATATAATGGCTTTTATAGTATTACTGGGGAATCATTTAACCAGTTTCACTTGTTATCTCATAGATGGAAAGAAAGCAGAGGAACAGAGGCATTGAAGGTTAGTCTTGGAACACCTTACTTAACCCCTTCAGTTTATAGATGAAGAAACTGAGGTTCAGAGGGCAACAGTGGTATCCCCAAAGTCAGAGAGCCAGGTCATGTAAGATCAAGACTAGACCCAAGAGTCAGTGGGTTTTGTACCACCATGCTTATAAAAAGGACATCAACAGGAAAACACATTCACAAAACACTGTCTTAACTAATGAAATGCCAATTTCTCAGTTCAAGAATGCAATACTTATGGCTTTTAAGAGGGGAAAGATAGAGAGACCTGGGATGATAACAAATTGGAATTAAGGCCAATCACCAAATCACCACTGCACTAATTCTTCACCATGTTTTAAAAAGGCACTTTTGGTTGTAAGTGCCAAAACACAGCTCAAACAAGTAACATCACCACAACAGAAGAAAATTGAACAGCTCATATGAATAGGAAGTTCAAAAGTTCTTGAGCAGGATACTATGTTGACCACTCTGGACATGTAAAGTCCATTAAAGCAGGGTTGGGGCAGCAGCTCCAAAAAGCTTGAAGTTAGACCTGGAGAGCAGAGAATGAAAACCTATCTACTAGAAACTAATTTGTAAGTGCCTCACCACCCCCATCACCTCTTAATATGGTCTTTCCTTGCTCAGGTGTTTCTGAGTTTTCTTTGACAGGCCCTGATGACTCTCGTCTTCTAACACAGGCATCCTCAAACTTTTTAAACAGGGGGCCAATTCACTGTCCCTCAGACCATTGGAGGGCCGGACTATAGTTAAAAACAAACAAACAAACAAACAAACAATAAACAAATTCCTATGCACACTGCACATATCTTATTTTGAAGTAAAAAAAAAAAAATGGGAACAAATACAATTTACCCTGCTTCATGTGGCCCGTGGGCTGCAGTTTGAGGTCGCCTGTCTAACATCTCACACCCCAGCTTTCTGTAACTGCCTGGGCCCTTCATATCCATCACCTGTTTAAACATAGATTCACGTTTACAATAGCATATAAAGTGAGGTTACAACAGGTTGAGCCTTGTGGATAGGGCTCAAAAATCAAATGAGCAGTTCTTTCTACTATATCTTACCTCTATAGCTGGGGTGTCCAACCTATGGCCCGTGGGCCACATGCAGATTATGTGAGGCCTGTTTTGCTTATCTGTAGTGTTGGAGATAGTGAAAATTATGCACAGACATTTCTTTTTACTCATCAGCTGTTATTATTAGTGTTCATGTTTTTAATGTGTGGCCTAAAACAACTAACTATTCTTCTTCCAATGTGCAGCAGGAGGAAAAAAAAAGTTTGGACACCCCACCAGGGAACTCAGCGTTGCTCCTATGCAACAAGGAAGTCATGGTTTGTGAAAATACAGTAGCAGTTGCACATACCAGCAAATGTGACAACACAGTAGCTACCAGATTTAGGTAATTATGATCCTCTTTTTGTTTACAGCCAGGTTTGTAGCAGTTTAAACATTGCATTTTAAAATACTTGTGTCCTTGAGCAGCGTCAATGAGTACTAGAAGGCGTTGCATTTTAAGTCTCCTTCATTCTTTCTGTGAAATGCAACTGGCAAGCCTTGTGGTCTTTCTGGATCTAGTATTACCATTCATGTGCAGCTTTCATGTTTTATTTCAATCTGAGTCTAATGCACAGTACTTTCCCACTTTCAAACAGAAGTTGTGTTAGGAAATAAGTGGGCTAATTTTCCTATTGGATTTAGCAAATAAATAAATAAATAAACAAATAATCCCAATTCCTTAGCATTTGGGGCTTCGACTTTCTTCACCGGCTTATCTAAAATGAACTTGTCCGTATTTTCTTGGCAAAGCAGTAATCACACCAAGATGTTTTTCTCTCCATTTATTGGTATATCTTGAGTGCTATCTACTGGCCAAATGTGGCACTGCCTCATAAAGTGTGAACTTCAGGCAAATTGTCATGGCTTTTTTTTTTTTTTTTTGCCCCTGCAGTTTTTGGCTGGGGCTGGGTTTGAGCCTGCCACCTCCGGCATATGGGGCCAGTGTCCTACTCCTTTGAGCTATAGGCGCTGCCCCTGTCATGGCTTTTTTAAGGATAAGTTTGTGGGTGGTTTGAATATATGCTATATGTTTTAGCACATTTAGGACCTGCCGTGGTGGACAATTATCACTTGCAGAGATCATTTATTGCCTTTAAGATGGAGGAATCTCTTCATTAGGAGTCATACTAGTTCTGATAGAAGTGAAATGTAATGGGCAAGTGGGTGCCTGCTTGTCCTTCCTTGAAATGGCTCACTATAAATAGGTTAAATCTAATTTACACTTTTCCGAGTAATGTGAATTGATAAAAATAAACCATTAATTTCAAATGAGCTTAGCTATTTACAATCAATCCATAATTCCACATCCTCATAAAGGAAAAAAAGGAGAAGTTAAAAAAACTCTTTCTAGTTATTTTATACTCAACACTGAGTGACTTATATGTGTATTGGTCAGAATATTTGAAAGAGAACATAAACAATATTCAGTATGAATTAGAATTCATTCAATTTTTACTAACCAAATCCTATTATCTCCCCAGGACCTTTTCTTTTTCAGCATCTTGTAAATTATTCTGAGAGGTACATTATGCTATACTCAGATATATATATATATATATATATATATATATCATATATATATATTACATATATATATATATACACACACATAGTCTATCAGGAAGGAAGTTAAAACAGTGCACAACTGAGAGTCAATGCCAAGTGAGAGGAAACACAGTCAAAGAGCAGAAGGATCTTACTGTAGCAAAATGAACAGCTGCCCCATTTAGGACAAATAGCTATAAGGGAAGAGACAAAGGAAGAAAATCACTATTGATTATTGGGAAGTAATGAAGAGAAGGGCCTAATGTGTTGACATTAACTTAGGCAAAAGTCTAGATTGTGAGACTGTAGTTAACAGAAACTTAAGGTAGGCATACAGATTTAGCAACTGATGGGGAAATAAAATGCCCTATCTTATCTTTTAAGGTTTTTAAATATAACCTATGTCTTTAATTCAATTATTTCTAATTGTTTATTCAGTCCCTTCAGTTACTTACGCCATTTAATACCCACTTCAGGCTGTACTCTATTTCAGATTGTAATTTTTAAAATTGAATATCTTGATTGAGGGACTGTATGATATATTTAACTTACTCAGTTATCAGCATTTTATTAAATATTGATAGATATGAATATTTTGATTAAAATGAAAGAGAAAAAAGTTAAAAATAAATAACTATAATTTTAAAACATTCTATTTTAGCATTGTGTTTAAAAATAGAAGCAGAAATCTTGCTTATTTTTTATTGTTCCTAAATTAGCATTGTCATTGCAAATTTTAGCCAACACCTATCTTGTTGTATTGTTTATACACAATAATATAGGTATAGCAATGATAATGCTAAAAATTAGCAGTATCAAGTACTTTGCCCAAGATCACATAGCTATCATGTGACAGGACCCAAGATTTGGACCCAGCAACCCTGGAGCTTTCTCTCCTAAGCATTACACATCATTGTCTCCAACTGTATTGATGTTTGCATCTTGGATGTTTGCAGATCTTCCCAAACTTCTCTCCATTTTTCTTTTATTAGGACTGCAGAAATGGGGGTGGGGGTAGGATGTAGCATGTAATATGGTGCTGCAAAAGATGGTATGTGTGTGTGGTGGGGAAGCGGGGGGGTGGAGGGGGAGAAAATCTAACATAATGTCTGACACTGAATGAGAATCTTCCCAAAGCTTGTCAGGTCCTAATCATGTGAATGCTGTTTTCAACCAGAAAGAAAATATGTTCTGTTTCTTCATTTCAATAATGACCCCTGTATGGGTTGCTCTGTGTAACTCCATCATGCTGAGGACCATATTTTCCAGTATCTTTTCCCATGTATAATTGTGGGTAAGTCAGAGTTGGTCAAAGAGGAACTAATGTTAAGAGCTGATCCAGAGGCACAAGCTCTATAGCAGCCATTGCTCTCTGGAAAGTCTTCTCGGTTGCCCAGGCTGGAGTTGAGTGGCCATTCACAGGTGCAATCATGACACACAACAGCCTTGAACTCTTGGGCTGAAGCCATCTCCTGCCTCAGCCTCCCAAGTAGCGGGAGGCATATACTTGCACCCTAGCTATCCCTTCTTTCACGCACAGCTTAAAATTGGTCATAATGATCACAATCAGTCAATAAGCCCTGAACCCCTCAGTACCATTAATGTCAATTGTCTGATAATTTGCAGCCAAAATCCCTTCCTTTAGACAGTTATGTCTTCTTCTGGTATGTAATGGAATAAATATTACCACATGAGTATTTCCTGACTTGCCCTTCAACAGTTTGCTAAAGAAGATTCCGCCTGGCTCTGCTGATATTCCCTGCACCCACTCATCCTTTTTCTCCCCAAGGAAAGTCCTAACTTACCGGACTTCTTAGATTTCAGTGATGGCGATTCAAGAGTAAACAGGGAGGGAAGCAGAACCAAAGGAAACACAAGGCTGTAAGGGTTGGAGGAGTTTTCCAGAAACTGCTCAAAAGAGAGAGGTTGAAGTAGTTTTAGTATAAATACACTGGAAAGGGAATAAAGGGAAATTTTAAAAAATATTGTACAGACTATACATCCCCTTCATCATTTGCACAAAAATTAAAAACCTGAGTTATTTTAAAATAAGTTTAATTTGCATACATTGAGTTTTTAAATTGTGTCTCCTCTCTGGGACTGAACCATGTGGACTGTGGTTTTGTAACATTTTCACAGTATAAACAGAATTCATGAACATCCCATAATCTCTAAATTGGCAGTAAGAACAAAATTCATCCAAACCTCTCGAATTCTTTAAGACCTCAACCCTTTTCTGATTCCAAATTAATAGTACAAAGTGCAAAACTGTATTTCAACATCTGTAAGTGTTTCTCAATGTCTATTATTTTAGGAAAAAAGCTCCAAGAAATTCTGAGCTCAATTAGGTCTGGGAAACATATTTATTGATTCGAGAACTATTTAAATCCCTTAATTTTTGGACCTCTTTTTGGACTGGTGTGATCCAAAATACACTCTGAGGGGCACGTGAGCCACATAGGAGCCATGCCTTCCTATACAGAGGAGAAATTAAGGTAGGCCATGAGTAGAGCTAAATATGCCTGGGGTTTTGCCTCTTCATTAATCATGGGAAAGAAATAATGGGGAGTAAATCATGTTGTACACAATAGAGATATTCAGTTTTTACTTGTCAAGGTTGTGAGTTGAGTTGGATCTATATATTTGACTTGGTAAGAGACAGACCAACTTTTCTAGTGTTCTTAATTATATTTAGAATATTTCTGTCTAGAGAAAATGAAAATCATGTGGACTAGAAATGGGTTTTGTTTTTGTGTATGTGTTGTGTTTGCTTTTGGTGGGGTTGTATGTTTGTATGTTTTGTTTGCTTTTGTAAGCTGTAAAATTCCCTCTTGGTTATGCACAGTGTCATGGGGTTTAGCCAATACATACAGTCATGTATCATAAAAAAAGTTTTAATTCCCTCAAATTTTCTTATGCTCTCTTTATAGACAGCCCATCTCCACAACCCCACGCCCTGTTAAAAACTGATCTGTTTCCCATCCAAGCAGTTTTCGCTTTCCCAGGTGTTTTTGACTTAGCCAAATTCGTTTAACTTTCATCCATATTATTGTAGGAATCAATAAGTACTTCTTGCATTTTATTTTACAACTGCTTCATGTTTGTTTATCCTTTCTGTTGTCAAAGGGCATCTAGTTTCTTTCCAGTTTTTGATAATTATGAATAAAGTGGCACGTCTGTATGTTTTTCAATTCACTTGAATAAATACTTTGTAGGGGAATATACTAAGTGTATACTTAATTTTAAAAGAAATTGACTCTTTCCCAAATGTCTGTACTATTTTAAATTCCTACCAGCAGTGTATGAGATATGAAGATGCTTTTTCTCCTTATCAACATTTGATATTATCAGATTTAAATGTTAAATCCTCTGGCGGTGCCTGTGGATTAAAGGAGTAGGGCACCAGGCCCCATATGTCAGAGGTAGTGGGTTCAAAACCAGCCCTGGTCAAAAAAAAAAAAAAAGAAAAAAAGAAAAAAAAAATTTCTCTCTGAGAGAGTAGAAGATAAGTTTTCTGATCACCAAAAATACCAAAAATTTTAAATATGTGAGGTAATGCATACATGCAATTTTATTTTTCAATTTAAGAAGTAAAATGAAATTTTAAATTGTTCTATTTTTGGCATAGTAGCATCTCACTGGGTTTTTAATTTGCATTCCCTGAAGATTAACAAAGCTCAGCACACTTTTGTGTGCCTATTTTTCATACACCTATCTTCTTTGGTAAAGTGTCTATTTAAATGTCTTGCCTGGTTCTTACATGTATTGCGGCACTGGGTTTTGTTGCTATTGTTCAATTATTGAGTTTGGGAGTGTTTATCTACTTTTGGTACATGCTTTTTATCAGATATGGAAATTACAAATATTCACTCCTTTGCTGTGAGATATCTGTTCATTCTTTCAACAGTCTTTCACAGAGCAAAAGTTTAATGTTTTGATGGAGTCCTAATAACTAATATTTTCCTTAATGAATTGTACTCTGGGTATTATATCTAGAAACACTTTGACAGAATCAATGCAACACAGAATTGTCCTAAAAGAGTTTTATACTTTTGTATGTTACCTTTATACCTATGAACATTTGGAGGTTTATCTCCTCCTCATATAGATGTCCAATTATTCTGGTACTATTTGTTGAAAAGGTTTTGTCCATTGAATTGCCTTTGAACTTTTATCAAAAATAAGTTGGCTATATTCATGTGAATCTATTTTTCGTCTTTCCATTCTGTATGATTGATTTGTGTGTCTGTCCTTTTGACAATACAATATTGCCTCACTTACTGTAGCTTTAGAATAAGTCTTATAAATGATAAAGTGAGGCCTCTAACTTTGTTCTTTTCTTTTTCAGAGTTTCAGAATTGCGTATTCTAGTTCCTTTGAGTTTCCATGTAAATTTTAGAATCAACATGTCAGTACATGTATCTATTTTTAAAAAGTTTTCTGGGATTTATATTAGGATAGATAGCATTTTGAACCTATAGATCAGACTGGGGAAGACTAAGGAGGAATGGAGTTTTGAAGTATTTTTATTATTATTCTTTCACTAAAACAACAAACAAAACCCAAACCTTAATGGCTCTTTTTTATGAGAAGGGAGAGTTTAATATTCGAAGGTGATATTCAAAGTTCTTTATTGTTCAGCAACAACCTATTTTCTCAAGCTCTATCTTTCATATCTTCTTGATCCTCACCTCCAGTAAAAGCACATCACTGCTCATCCAACATACTTTGGCATTCTCATGCTCAGGAATTCTTTATTTTGACTCCTCCAAAATCCTGCCTCTTCATTTATTTCTGTTCAAATCAATTTTTTTATTTTAAAATTACTTGAAAAATAAAAATTGTACACTTTCAAGGTATATAATACAGTTATGTGATATAAACATATATTTTATAATGATTTAGTAATCATTTATCAAATTAATTAACACATCTATCGCTTTCTGTACTGTACATTAGATCCCCAAAACTTCCATATATTTGAAAGTTTATATCCTTTGACCAAAATCCACCCATTTTCCCTACCGTTCAGCCCCTGGCAAACATCATTCCACTCTCTGATTTTATGAGTTCAAATCAAATCCATTTCCAAAAAGTAACTCTAATGAAAATGTCCCTGGTTTAACCAATAGACAGTCATATCCTTCTTTCTGATTTCCTTCTATAGATATTGTGAATACGACTCATTGGACACTTCTCAAACATTGCAGTGTATTGTTAGTATCATTTTTATCTGAGAATGTCTTATCAGAAGTATCACCTGATAAGTTCTTTGAAGACAGAGGCTGTATGTATGTTCATTCTACTTTCCATAGGAAATAAGAGCATGTAGTTTACATGACTGATATTCCTAAGTATTAATTATTAGAATAAACTAAATTTCAATGTTGTAAATGCTAGTAATAAGATGTTAAGATTTCCAATATGATTACAATTTAAACATTTGGCTGGGAGGAAGCATTGAGATTGCATGGGGCCCTTTAGTTCATCTCTGTAGTTCTAAACTGCCTCTTCATTTTTTCTTCTTCATCTTCCCCACTCTCTTTGGCATCTGGACAGGCTCACAAGTCTTCATCCAGTATCTGAAGGTCCCCTATGTTAGATCCTTTATGTAGTGCCAAATTTCCTGGGGATTTGCTTACTTCCTTCTTCTAATCAAATATTTTATGTATGCTGTACCAATTCCTTAAAGGGTTCTTCCTTTTCCAGTAATGTGTGGAGATCAGAGAGAGAGAAAGGATTTTGATCTAAGGGACTAATCTTTGATGGTTCACTACCAGAATTCGGGTTAGGAATTTTTAGTGAAAAGCATATGGTCTTTAAAGTCAGAGATGCCTATATTCAAATCCAAATTCTACCAGATACCATCTCTGTGAGCTTGGCGAATCGCACAGTTTACATAAGAGCACAGAGCTGGAGTAGCACAACACAGCTTAGATCTCTTACCCTGTTTTTACTGTAATTTTTCTCTGAAAATGCACTAATAGCTACTATTTATTTAACATTTTCTTTATGCCAGACACAGTGCATAACTTTTTGGTATTACTGTACCATTTCTTCCAAAGACAAAAAAGATTTCATTTATTTATTTATTTATTTATTTTTTAAACAACACAAATTTATTGTCTTACAGTTCTGGAGGTCAGGAGTGGAAAATCAAGGTATTTACAGGCTTGAGCTCCTTCTTGATGCTTCAGGGGAGAATATGTTTCCTCCCTGTTTTCAGCTTCCAAAAGGCTACCTGAATTCCTTGGCTGGTTGCCTCTTCCTCACATTGCTGCAACCTCTTGCTTGTGAACTCACAGCTCCCGCTGTTGATT